>OX456523.1:149655101-149695101 GCA_949748255.1 Eustalomyia histrio
GCGGCGCTTTGAGTTATTTAAACACTAAGGGCTTGGAAAAATAAAAGGAAGCATTAAAATTTATTTTTCCAGCAAAAAAAAAAAAAATAACAGCTTTGCGATCGCCAAACAAAAAAAAATTGACAACTTGTTGTCAATTTTATTTAAGATAAAAAAAATGCTGCCATATCTGCTGACAAAATGAAATTTGACGTTTTCACTTGACTGTCATTTTAGACGGCAGTTAGTGTGCATAACTGACTGCAAACTTAGTTGACACCATATGACAACCCGTTTTCATACAATTGCCAACAATTTGGACATATTGACATTAAAAATAACATAGTGAAAACCATGCATTATAAGTGATACGAATTAGGTTTTTTGTATGTGGGTTGAATAGGAAGCTTTCAGCCTGGTAATCAGAGGAAATTATTTGGTAACAAAGAAAATAAAAGCAAACATCAATTTTAAAACATAAAGGTTATTATATTTATATATTAGTTTAAATTGAGTTTAAGATCTTTATTATTTATAAAAAATTATTATAAATGTTAATTATAATTAAATATAATATTAATTATAAATTTTTGTAAATAAAACAAGATTGTAAGCTCAATTTAAACTAATATATAAAACAAGAAGATCGAAGAAAACTAAGAGTTATTATATATATTTTTTAAATAAAACGTTAACTAAATAAAATCAATGTTTTATTTATTATTTTTATTATAAGATGACCAAAAACAACTATCATGTTCATATTTATACGTAGTATATGAGTTCAATGCGCCATGCTATTTTGTAATTTACTTTTAAATTAAAGAAGTGAAAAAATCATTCTTATCATTTGTTTAAATGTACGTCATTGTTAAAAAGGGAACATTCATCCTGTGACAGCTCCATATTAAGAACTTGTTTGTCTCACCAAAATTTTAACTACATCAGAATATGTCATGATTTTAACTACAGCCTTTTCCGCTAATTTTTTTTTTGCTGGGGTTTTACTTTCCTTAAAAAAAATACATATTTTTCTATAATTTTTATAGAATTTTTTATTTTAGTGTTTTCGTTTTAAAAATATTTGCCAGATTGTAAAATTTGTAATTCTTAAAAGGCAATAAAAGTGCTTGCCCATAATTATTTTAACAAACGAAAATTCATTATAAAATGTATGTAAATTTTTTAACACTTTAAACTCATTTCAATACTATGTACCCCAACGTTGCCAGATTGGTTATTTTTAACCAAAACTGTTTTTTCCCAATGTGGGGACGTGAACTTTTTTTATTTTGGCAACTTTTTGGCAATCATATATATAAATTGTTTTTTTTTTGTGTTTTTAAATTTTATTTAAAAGAAAAGATTTTTATAAACGCGTTTTTATTTCATAATACTGTTAAATTTTTTATAAAAGTATGGAGTCGTTGTGCAAAATAATCAGCTCTGGATTACCAAAATATGCATGACTGTTTTAATTGGCGGCATTCTATCGAAGAGAAAAAGGACTCTGAATTAGGAATCAGGTTTTCGATATATGCTGTACAAAAAACACATTTGAGGTCCTGTAACTTCCAGAAAATATATTTTTCAAAAGGATCGTTGCAGCACAAAAGACCTTTTGTGGTCGCACTGCGCAGTTCCATTTGAATAATAATCGTTGCGGTATCTAAAAGTGCTACTCCTCCCCTACAAAATCCATTTTGAATTTTTATAAAATCTTCATTTGTCACTAAGAAGTAGTGATAGTAACAGTTCTTAACACTTTACTATTTGGATCTGTACACGTCTTGTACGAACTCAGTAAGTTCAACAGACGACTTCTCAGACGAGTAGCACTTTTATAAAATAATATGTATAATACAAATTTAAATAAAAAATATTTTAATATATTTAATTTAAAACAAAACACATTAAATTTTGGTTATATTTTTTCTCATTTGGTATAATATTTTTTTAAATTTTTGATACAAAAAAATTTTTTCCGTGGCAACACTGATGTACCTTTAAAAAAATAATGACGATTCGTATTAAATTTGTCAACGTCGTTTTTTCTTCGGAATATCCAACTACCTCTATAAAATCGCCTTTATATTTGGAATTGGCAATACAAATATACCGATTTATTATGTAACTTGTAAATTTATAAAAACAAGGTCACTTTTTAAAACAACAAGGATCATTTGTAGAAAAAGTAATTTTATGACTGTCATTATTGCAGCCTGACATTTGTCAAAATGGGCGTTGCGTTAGTGATTCTCATAAGTATTAATGTTATGTTTGGCCCTTAGTTACGTCATTTTAAGGTAGGACTAGTAAACATAATAAAGTCGGGCATGTCAACTATTTGTTATCCTACACCAATTAAAATTTGAGTTAAATTTCGAAAAGCGGCCCAAATTCCGGGAAGGTTCTGATAATTTTTTATGAATAGGTCGAAAAATATGGAGCTAAATCTGAACTAAATTGCAAACGAAAATTAATTTAAGCAAATGCCTGGAAAGTGGGTTTATAGGACTAGGTCGAAATATGGTTCTTTAAATTTGGAGACATTATTTATGGTCCCAAAATCATGTAGTGCGATTACACACAAACACTTTAGTGTGATTAAAAGGGTTACATGGATACACGGACAGACGGTCAAACTGACCGTCTAGCACAATTGAATTTTTATTGCAGTATTATATGAAATTGAACAAAATTTTTACCTGTCGCCAAATATATTTTGTGAGGATATATCAATTTGAGATGTATGTATATTTTTTCGAGGTTAGTAAGAGATAGATTTTTTTTATTTTCTTATTTATTTTATTTTTTATTTATTTTCATTGTTACACACATATGTTTCAAGTGTTTGTACTAGAGTTTCCATTACCCAGGTTTCGGGTAGTACACTAAACCAAAAGTTGTAAGTGAAATCACCATAAAAATATTATTTACTTTTGACAAAACGAATTGTTAAAATAATTACTTTTATATTGTTTTTTTTAATATCAACAAAGGGAAGTTAAGTTAATTTGAAAAAAATTATCTTTAATTTGAAAAAGTAACTGTTGAAAATAATATAAGTAGCGTGGTTAGGTATGCAGTGTGTTGTCATCTATAAATACCCATAAAAAATTTTTATAAATTAATATAAAAGTTTTATTACCAAATAATTTAAAATCATAATCATTAGTGACTTACAGTGGCTTACATCAAGATAACACAAAAACCTTCAATAAAAAAGATGCTTAGTTATTTCCAAAATATTTTTAATACATTTTTTTAGAATTTATTTAGGAACATTAAAAAACAAAAATTAAATGTTTCAACTTCAATAGAAAAGAGCCAATGACAAACAATAGTAACAACACAAAAAACTCAACTTATCATAAAATAATTAATATTTTGTTGCGTATCCTCTTTGATTTTCTACCGCTTAGAGTCCTTTTGGCATGGAGTCAACTAATTTCTTGCAAAAACCTGGAGTTATTTTACTCAATTCATCCTGTAATGCAGCTTTTAGTTGTTCTTTGTTGGAGCATAATCGATTTTGCATTGATATCAGGGCTTTGTACAGGCGTTTTATGACTTTAGGGCAATTGAATAATAGCCAGTTTTTAGCTACAAGTGATATGTGCTAGGGTCATTGTTTTGATAAAATTTTAAATTACCAGAAATACCCACCTTGCTCGCACTTTTCTTTACATGGTTCCCACACCTGTAGCTGACATACAACACCATATCTTCCCTGATAAACCCCAGTGTTTCACCGTTTTCTTTGTGATCTTGGAACAAAATTCCTTATTGCGCTTACGCCGACCATCGAACAAAAATCCGTGAGGAGGACCATACAGGAGGAGAAATACTAATAGAAAAAATCTACACAGTAAAAATATTAAGTTTGCCGTGCTCCAAAACTATAAATCCTCTGACATGTGCTCGCGTGCGTAATCCAGTAGTACTTTTCTATTCTCCGCCCGGTCATTGAAATTGTTTTTCCGTAGCGCCCGTCTTACAGTTTCTCCATGAACATCTTTTCTAAAATTTGTTTTGACAATTGCTGCAAGTTTTGGAGCAGAAATAAGAGGATCTTTTTGTGCATCCCGAACTATGGAATTTGCTTCTCTGGAGCTTAGCTTCTTTTTTTTGGTGCCACACGTTGTTTATTTGATATTCTTTTGTTTCCTTTGTATCGTTTTATTATCTCATGGACCGTTGACTCACTCAAAGAGCATACAAAGGTATAGAGTTTCAGAACTAATCTACAGAGTTCAGCGGCATCATGTTTATTTAAGTGGGCAACATTTTCAAAGTTGCTAATGTGTTAAAAAACCTTAAATTTGGTTAATGCAGTGCTGCCATGTAAGCAGTTTAATTGTTTATCTCAGTTTTTGGGATTCTTAACTGTTTTCCATTTTTTTCATGAAAACAACTTTTTTCTTAAATTCATGAATTTTTTATAGTTTTTATTATATATTGCAGCAATTAATAGCATATTTGTTCTCTTTATTTTACATTTTTACCATAGAAATGGGAAATAATGGATATGAACGGACAGAGTTGGTCAATGTGTGTATCCAGCTTTTTTACTTTGTATCGTATTTCCAGTGGCATGGTGACCTGATGGAATCGCTCTCCTTATTCGTCCGATTCGGTAGGCAATTAGTGTAAGAAGTCATCAAAGTATTGATGGAGAATATGTAATTTCAATGTCATAAATGCATTGATTTTATGAAAGTATGGAACATTGTTTTCTCCAATTTCTCGAGTACAGCACTCCAGTGGTTGTTTGTCAGCACGTTAGTCAATCTTTCGCTTTTCATTAATTTTCTTATATCCGGCCCATTGAAAAAACCTGTTGAAAGTAAAAAACCATTTTCGAAAAATTGATAGCAGAAGTGAAAAACATTGATATGAAAATATTTATATATGCAACAATGCCTTTTTTAATTTTGTCATTGCTGAGTTTTGGAAAGATGTTTTTCAAATAGTCAAAAACTTCCTCATTATCTTTGACGGCCATTTCGATGAATTTCTTAGCAATTCCCAATTTTATATGCAGTGGCGGCAGCAATATATCGTCGATATTCTTTATTAAAGGTTCATTAACCAATTTTAACCATTTTTCGTTTTCGAGAGTTCTTTTTCTCCAGTCGTTACACTGATACTGATCGACTTTGCTTCGCATATCCCAATCACAACAAAAACAAAAGAATTTCGAGAAACCGTCCTTTGAAATAACACCATGTAAAATGTTCACAACTTTCAGGTCAAAGCAAATCTTCCATTTATGTTCATTATATTTGATTTTCTTCAATATATTGTCCAATGGAAGTGAGACCTTAAAAACTGCAACAAATACTTTACTCTTGATGCAGTTTTTTCAACTTCCTGCTATTTGTTCCAACATCATTATTAATACATGTGTAGCACCTGCTTTTATCATGACCGTTTG
The DNA here is from genome assembly GCA_949748255.1 of Eustalomyia histrio. Taxonomy (NCBI): domain Eukaryota; kingdom Metazoa; phylum Arthropoda; class Insecta; order Diptera; family Anthomyiidae; genus Eustalomyia; species Eustalomyia histrio. The sequence goes on from OX456523.1 coordinate 149,660,521, forward strand.
GGTATTTTACCCAGATTACCGGCTTAGCAAAGGGCAAGTGTCTAATTCACTTCATCGAAATATTGCGTATATGCCAAGCTAAATTCTGGCGTTAACACTCCTTTCCAACTTTGGGCACTATATCACCATAAACGTAATAAAATGCATTGATTTTTGGGCACTTGTTATTTTCCATATTAAAAAGTTTAATTTTTTTCACTCAAAAAAATGTCTTATCGTCTTGTCACATTAATGACAGCATATTGTCAAAGACGAGCGGCCTCTGCATGCGGCTACATGACATTTGTATTGATTACTAGGGCTAGTTTAATCTTTATATGCACATGCAGCAACGCCACCTATGGAAAAAATTGCACATAGTTGACAAACTAAAATCTTAAATTTTCAATGTAAAATATAGCTGGAAATGCGAAAAACATAATGTTCTGAAGAATTATGAATTGTATACAAGGAATATTTTTTCTGAAGATTACTTTATTGCATTTTCCACAGTTTGGCAGCTATGGGCCAAAAATTGTGAAAAAAATGGAGAAAAAATTAAATGTTTTAATCATTTTACCAATTTTGAGGCACTTCATGCAGTTTTTTCGGATTAGTTCGTTTTGCACTTTTTCTCCTAGTCTATATCTACAATTGTGCCGAATATAGGAAAACAAAATCCCAATTGGTTTCCGAAATATAGCCGTGAGAATAATTGCATATTCTTCGGAAAAATCAAGTTTTAGCCAAAATGTACATGAGGACATAAAATCCGAACGGCAGCTAAACTAGTAAAACCCAAATGGGGTTTGATAGTTTCGATAAGTACGCAAAACGTACTGAAGCAAAATTTGGCATTGTGTATTGCAACAATTTTTTAAGCACTTGCCCAAAAGAGGGTGCGATAGGACGAAAGGCAGTGGCACACACAGTACAATCGGCAATTTAGCTAGGCTTCTTTTATACGTATTTGAGCGGAGGTTGGCACTGCGTGTTTTAACAAAATTCTTAAGCACTGCCAAAAATGTCTAAGAGATTAGTAAAATGGGACTTGGCACATTCCATATAGCCTTAAATTTTAAAAGTGATATTCCACTGCTCATGTTGAACGTTTTCGAATAAAATTATATGCGATATCTTATAGTAATTCCTGTTGTGGGCGGGATAATACGAGGAGCGTGGGACCTTCCATACAACCCACCTCATGTTAAACTTATTTGAGTAAAATTTGGCACAGAGAATTTTTTAATGTTTTTATTAAAAAAAAACAAATTGTATTTCTTTTATTTTATTTAACTAACCTGCTCTAAAATTAAATGAAGCAGCAAATGATTTTAAAAAGCAAGTGGTGCTTTGTTCCTTTCTTTATTTAACAAAAGCCAGTTCTAAAGCAGAAAAAAAGTGTTCTTTATTTTGAAAAATGCACTACTTATACATAAAAATAACGGTATTTTTCAAAAATAAGTATTAAAATATAAATGAATTACAATGAATTGTGTAAAAAAAGAAAGATTAATAATGTGTAAATAAATTATGTTAATATTAAGTATATTAATATGACCCATACTTGGAACTAATTAATTGATGACTTCATTAGCATTTTGATATCAGATGTAAAGAAATTATTTTCATTACCAACTTATGGATAAGATCCGATGAGAACAAATAATAATGTTATTTTCGTTTTTTAAGATTGGTTCTAGTTCTCGCATGTTGGCAGCACTGCACTGTAATAACGACAATCGATGTTTGCATCGCTAGAAACATCATCCCAATTATATATATATATTTTTTTTTTCTTTTAAAAAAAACCTCTGAAAATGCAAAGAAAAAAGTGCGAATTCGATTCCAAGTATTTTTGTTGTTATGTGGAAAAAATATTACAAATCGTGGTGTTTCTTCTTAAACCACGTAAGCGCCATTTTTCGAAATTGACTTTATTGGATTTTATAGAAGAAAATAACATTTGCCACCCGATTGCATTCCCATCTTGAAAACTTTGTATGAAAAGCCATTTCGAAAACCAAGGAGTGGCATACAAAATTATATTTGTATGCAAAATAGAATTGTACCAAATTCTTTGTTTTTGAGATAAAAACAAATTTGGAAAGTTTCAGGCCATTTTTGGTGCGGCGCCAGGCTCTCAAAGTCAGTAACTTCGGTAAAACCAACACTTTTCATCGAGTAACTCAAAAACCATATAGATTCTATAAAGCACAAATGTTCCTTCCCTATTATTTTAATAATATACTCCCTATTGTTTTAATAAAATGTTTATTTAAATAAATGCTCCATGTTAATGCCCAAAATTCTAAGATGTACCTCAATAATGAGTTAGCCCATACTCCGGGTAACAAATATTTTAAATTTCAGATTTTGGCTAAAATTCTTAAATGTAGCTGATGTAATTTTAAAATTATAATAATTAAATTCTAAAATGTAGCTGTAATCAGTTAGCCCGTACTCCAGTTAACACATATTTTAAATTTCAGGGTTCTAGCTAAATCAGTGTGGGCAGCTGTCCACACCGGAAGAGGAACCTATGTACCAAATTTTAACTTTCCAGCTCCAGCGGCTTTGGCAGGGGGAGAATTTAACGCTTTTTTGCCCCTCCGCTTTGGATTTTCAACCTTTTTATGACCCTCTCCGTTGAATTTTCCAAAAATTACGTCTTAGTATTAATACATTTTATTGGATACAGCACATATTACAGAGACTCTTTTGGCTGTATGCACAACACATACGTTTATACATACACTCAGAATATTATGTAGTTTACTGTTTGTAGTTTAAAAAAAAAGTTTTTCGTTCCATTTAAAATAAAAGAACATACATTTATTTTTCAATGAAATATGTATATTACATATTTTATACATTTATTTGAAATGATTTACTTTTTCTTCATTTGTTTGAAATTTAATAAAAATTTACCCACAAAACGGAAATATTAGGGGTCTTATCTCCTCCTAATCCGCATTGTTATTTCTTTACTAAAGTAAGTCTTGTCCCCGATAATGACGGTTGTGTTATAGAACTTTACTAGAAATGTTCAGTTTAGGGGAATTTCTTCTTTATCTAGTGTAATGACACCATTATAGTCATTTAGAAGTACCAACCCAGACAAAATTTCTTTTATTGTTGGCAAATGGTAATGATTTGTTGTCGGTCAGACGGACGGTGTTCCTGATAGGAGATTAGGTAAATATTTAGTCTTGGTAATGTTGTCAACGTTTTCCCATTTACATAGAAATATTTCATTAAGTTTTACATTTGTTTTTAATCATTAATATAGAGTTTTGACACAAAACTAAATTTTTATTTTTTACGTTAATTGTGAGATTTCCTTTTCTTATGGGTCTTATAAATAAATTTTTACAAATAGTATTTTCTGTTCTTTTTTTGGCAAGTTTATAATAAGAATTAACGTGTCTTTATTGCAACTTATCTTAACTTCTCCGAATTCAATTAGGTTACTGAAGGGTGGTTAAATTTTAAGGGCCGATATTGATTTTGAATAAAACACAAATCATTTAGGAAATTATAGTCATTTCTTTTTATTATGATATTATGGTATGGTTCAATTGTGTATGGAACAAAATATCGGCCAAATGGCCGCCGCGACCTCGGCGACACACCTCCATCCGATGGTCCAAATTTTCGATGACGCTGAGGCATAATTGAAGTTCTATGCCGATAATGTGCCGAATTATCTCATCCTTTAGCTCTTGAATTGTTGCTGGCTTATCTACGTACACCTTTTCTTTCAAATAACCCCAAAGAAAGAAGTCCAACGGTGTCAAATCAAATGATCTTGGCGGCGAATTGACATCGCCACCACGTGAGATAACACGGCCATTGAATTTGTCGCGCAAAAGAGCCATTGTTTCGTTAGCTGTGTGGCAAGTTGCACCGTACTGTTGAAACCACATATCGTCCAGGGTTATATCCTCAATTCCTGGCCACAATAAGTTCGTACATCATCTCGCGATAGGGAACACCATTCACGGTAAATGCTTGGCCGATCTCATGACACACTATCGCGAACAACAGCAATGTTTTCCGCAGAGCGAACTGGGCGAGCATGCACAGGTGTTTTCACACACCCGGTTTGCAGAAATTTGCCCACAATTCTCCCAAATGTGGACACATTTGGTCGATTATGCTGACCAAAAAAAAATAACGAAGTGCACGAAATGCATTTTGATTTGAACTCCCATTTTCATAATAAGCCTGAATAACTTTAACGCGTTGCTCGATTTTATTCACATACTTAATTGAATACTTCTAAATTTCCTGTCGAACCATATGAATGTTAAGATCTCTGTGTATATTTTTGTTTCTTAAGTACCATGGGGCACTCACTAACATTCGTAAAATCTTAAATTGTCTTCTTTGTAATTTCTGAACGTTAGATGCACACGCAGTTCCCAATAGCTGAATGCCGTAGGTCCATATTGACTTTATAATGGATTTGTACAACAAAACCTTGTTTTCCGAGTCAACTGATGTTCAGGAATAATTTGTTGTTGATTCAGGTTAGGTGTTAAGCTTCTAAGAAACAATTTCTCAAATAGTTTTGAGATAATGGATAGTAAACTTATAGGTCTAACTATATGACGTAATAAGGGTAGTGTCTTTTCCGGGATGCTGTCAAGACCTGGCGACGTTTTCCTATCAAGATTTGCAATAGCGGGTTTAATTTGAGGAAACCGAAATTTTATGGGATTATTGACGACATCACCGATAACTGGTGGGCAGATACAAGAGGCTGTATCATTTGGAGTAAGCACTTTTTCCAGATGGTCAGCAAAAGCATTAACTTTTTCGTTTAGGTTCTTGGCCCAGCTGCAATTTACGAGTCTTAAAAGAGATTACTACGCAATAGGGCATTGCATTTGCCTGACAGCTTTCCATAAGCTGTAATCAGTGTTATATGCATCTAGGTTGGTTAGATAAGTTTTTAAAGCCGACTCTTGCTCTTGCTTTAACTTAGAACGTAAGTGTGATTGGCACTGTTTAAGTTGAGATTTTATTGCTGGGGAGCGGCAATTCTGTCATTGTTTGTAAGAAATTTTTTCATTGATATTTTTTCTAACAGGAGTGGATATTTTGGCTGCGGAGGCCAGGACATCCGTAAAATGATCTACTGCTGATTAAATTTATTCTGGGTTTCCTAGAGGTATATCCTGTAAGAGATGACAGCTCACATACATTTTGTATTTAAACCAATTTGGGTTCCTATTTGGATATGTATAAATCTTTTTTTCCATCTGCAGTAATAAACTTGCTAATGTAGGATAAACCTATTGTGCATTGTTATTATTGTTGGGGAATGGTCCGAAGACAGGTCAAGAGAAGAGTTTACTAATAATTGCTCCCGTTTGATATTATTTATAACAGCAAAATCTATCAAATCAGGCACCTTGTTGAAATCAGTTGGCCAATATGTGGGCGTCCCGCCAGATATAACGTCCAGTTTATTAGTAGCAATAGCATTAAACAGCTGTTTCGCTCTTGAACTGACCAGTCTGGGGCCTCAAAACGTTTGCTTAGCGTTGTAGTCACCGGCTACAATAAATTTAAATACCAATGTGGAAAATAAATTAAGAAATTTTCCTTCTCAATTGTATGCCTGTGTGGACAATATATAGACGACAGTGTAACTTTAAAATCCTTAAGATTAATGGAAGTAGCTTTGATGAATTCCTTTTTTAATTCTGGCAATGGGAAATGTTTGACGTTTTTGTGTACAATAATGGCAGTTCCACCACAAGTTCTTCCACTTGGGTGCTTAGTGTCATATGTGAAATAACCTTTTATCCTGAAGCAGTTTCTTAGAGTAAAATGTGTTTCGGATACTCAAAGTATATCAATTTCCTTCTCTCGCAGGAAAAGTTTGGCTTCTTGTTTGCGCTGGGATAACCCGTATGCATTCCAAAAACATATTTTTAGACTATTCATTTTTTACTTAGTAAAACTTGCAGAAGCATGTTTTGGCTCCTCGTCATCTCCTGTTTGTATTAAGCTATCGATAAATTTTACATTTACAATTGCCGGACCCTCACGTTAGCGTATGAAAAGTTCGGGGTGTTTGCGTTAATATGATTTTCAGTAGGATTACTTACTGGAATCCCCTGTTTTAGCGTACTAGCGTAGGACAATTTTGTTGTTGAGATTGGTGGAGTATCTGGCTGGGCAATATTGGTAGAAACTTGCAGGGTAGGAGCATTTGTAGCCATATACTGGGGATATGCACGTTCCTGACTGGGTTTTATATTTGATTTAATGTTTAAAAATACTTTGCACCCACTGAAATTGGCAGTATGATTTCTCCCGCAGTTGCTACATTTCTTTTTATTTTATCATCATAATTTGAATAAGGACATTCCGAAAATTTGGCACAGAGAATTTTTTAATGTTTTTATTAAAAAAAAACAAATTGTATTTCTTTTATTTTATTTAACTAACCTGCTCTAAAATTAAATGAAGCAGCAAATGATTTTAAAAAGCAAGTGGTGCTTTGTTCCTTTCTTTATTTAACAAAAGCCAGTTCTAAAGCAGAAAAAAAGTGTTCTTTATTTTGAAAAATGCACTACTTATACATAAAAATAACGGTATTTTTCAAAAATAAGTATTAAAATATAAATGAATTACAATGAATTGTGTAAAAAAAGAAAGATTAATAATGTGTAAATAAATTATGTTAATATTAAGTATATTAATATGACCCATACTTGGAACTAATTAATTGATGACTTCATTAGCATTTTGATATCAGATGTAAAGAAATTATTTTCATTACCAACTTATGGATAAGATCCGATGAGAACAAATAATAATGTTATTTTCGTTTTTTAAGATTGGTTCTAGTTCTCGCATGTTGGCAGCACTGCACTGTAATAACGACAATCGATGTTTGCATCGCTAGAAACATCATCCCAATTATATATATATATTTTTTTTTTCTTTTAAAAAAAACCTCTGAAAATGCAAAGAAAAAAGTGCAAATTCGATTCGAAGTATTTTTGTTGTTATGTGGAAAAAATATTACAAATCGTGGTGTTTCTTCTTAAACCACGTAAGCGCCATTTTTCGAAATTGACTTTATTGGATTTTATAGAAGAAAATAACATTTGCCACCCGATTGCATTCCCATCTTGAAAACTTTGTATGAAAAGCCATTTCGAAAACCAAGGAGTGGCATACAAAATTATATTTGTATGCAAAATAGAATTGTACCAAATTCTTTGTTTTTGAGATAAAAACAAATTTGAAAAGTTTCAGGCCATTTTTGGTGCGGCGCCAGGCTCTCAAAGTCAGTAACTTCGGTAAAACCAACACTTTTCATCGAGTAACTCAAAAACCATATAGATTCTATAAAGCACAAATGTTCCTTCCCTATTATTTTAATAATATACTCCCTATTGTTTTAATAAAATGTTTATTTAAATAAATGCTCCATGTTAATGCCCAAAATTCTAAGATGTACCTCAATAATGAGTTAGCCCATACTCCGGGTAACAAATATTTTAAATTTCAGATTTTGGCTAAAATTCTTAAATGTAGCTGATGTAATTTTAAAATTATAATAATTAAATTCTAAAATGTAGCTGTAATCAGTTAGCCCGTACTCCAGTTAACACATATTTTAAATTTCAGGGTTCTAGCTAAATCAGTGTGGGCAGCTGTCCACACCGGAAGAGGAACCTATGTACCAAATTTTAACTTTCCAGCTCCAGCGGCTTTGGCAGGGGGAGAATTTAACGCTTTTTTGCCCCTCCGCTTTGGATTTTCAACCTTTTTATGACCCTCTCCGTTGAATTTTCCAAAAATTACGTCTTAGTATTAATACATTTTATTGGATACAGCACATATTACAGAGACTCTTTTGGCTGTATGCACAACACATACGTTTATACATACACTCAGAATATTATGTAGTTTACTGTTTGTAGTTTAAAAAAAAAGTTTTTCGTTCCATTTAAAATAAAAGAACATACATTTATTTTCAATGAAATATGTATATTACATATTTTATACATTTATTTGAAATGATTTACTTTTTCTTCATTTGTTTGAAATTTAATAAAAATTTACCCACAAAACGGAAATATTAGGGGTCTTATCTCCTCCTAATCCGCATTGTTATTTCTTTACTAAAGTAAGTCTTGTCCCCGATAATGACGGTTGTGTTATAGAACTTTACTAGAAATGTTCAGTTTAGGGGAATTTCTTCTTTATCTAGTGTAATGACACCATTATAGTCATTTAGAAGTACCAACCCAGACAAAATTTCTTTTATTGTTGGCAAATGGTAATGATTTGTTGTCGGTCAGACGGACGGTGTTCCTGATAGGAGATTAGGTAAATATTTAGTCTTGGTAATGTTGTCAACGTTTTCCCATTTACATAGAAATATTTCATTAAGTTTTACATTTGTTTTTAATCATTAATATAGAGTTTTGACACAAAACTAAATTTTTATTTTTTACGTTAATTGTGAGATTTCCTTTTCTTATGGGTCTTATAAATAAATTTTTACAAATAGTATTTTCTGTTCTTTTTTTGGCAAGTTTATAATAAGAATTAACGTGTCTTTATTGCAACTTATCTTAACTTCTCCGAATTCAATTAGGTTACTGAAGGGTGGTTAAATTTTAAGGGCCGATATTGATTTTGAATAAAACACAAATCATTTAGGAAATTATAGTCATTTCTTTTTATTATGATATTATGGTATGGTTCAATTGTGTATGGAACAAAATATCGGCCAAATGGCCGCCGCGACCTCGGCGACACACCTCCATCCGATGGTCCAAATTTTCGATGACGCTGAGGCATAATTGAAGTTCTATGCCGATAATGTGCCGAATTATCTCATCCTTTAGCTCTTGAATTGTTGCTGGCTTATCTACGTACACCTTTTCTTTCAAATAACCCCAAAGAAAGAAGTCCAACGGTGTCAAATCAAATGATCTTGGCGGCGAATTGACATCGCCACCACGTGAGATAACACGGCCATTGAATTTGTCGCGCAAAAGAGCCATTGTTTCGTTAGCTGTGTGGCAAGTTGCACCGTACTGTTGAAACCACATATCGTCCAGGGTTATATCCTCAATTCCTGGCCACAATAAGTTCGTACATCATCTCGCGATAGCGAACACCATTCACGGTAAATGCTTGGCCGATCTCATGACACACTATCGCGAACAACAGCAATGTTTTCCGCAGAGCGAACTGGGCGAGCATGCACAGGTGTTTTCACACACCCGGTTTGCAGAAATTTGCCCACAATTCTCCCAAATGTGGACACATTTGGTCGATTATGCTGACCAAAAAAAAATAACGAAGTGCACGAAATGCATTTTGATTTGAACTCCCATTTTCATAATAAGCCTGAATAACTTTAACGCGTTGCTCGATTTTATTCACATACTTAATTGAATACTTCTAAATTTCCTGTCGAACCATATGAATGTTAAGATCTCTGTGTATATTTTTGTTTCTTAAGTACCATGGGGCACTCACTAACATTCGTAAAATCTTAAATTGTCTTCTTTGTAATTTCTGAACGTTAGATGCACACGCAGTTCCCAATAGCTGAATGCCGTAGGTCCATATTGACTTTATAATGGATTTGTACAACAAAACCTTGTTTTCCGAGTCAACTGATGTTCAGGAATAATTTGTTGTTGATTCAGGTTAGGTGTTAAGCTTCTAAGAAACAATTTCTCAAATAGTTTTGAGATAATGGATAGTAAACTTATAGGTCTAACTATATGACGTAATAAGGGTAGTGTCTTTTCCGGGATGCTGTCAAGACCTGGCGACGTTTTCCTATCAAGATTTGCAATAGCGGGTTTAATTTGAGGAAACCGAAATTTTATGGGATTATTGACGACATCACCGATAACTGGTGGGCAGATACAAGAGGCTGTATCATTTGGAGTAAGCACTTTTTCCAGATGGTCAGCAAAAGCATTAACTTTTTCGTTTAGGTTCTTGGCCCAGCTGCAATTTACGAGTCTTAAAAGAGATTACTACGCAATAGGGCATTGCATTTGCCTGACAGCTTTCCATAAGCTGTAATCAGTGTTATATGCATCTAGGTTGGTTAGATAAGTTTTTAAAGCCGACTCTTGCTCTTGCTTTAACTTAGAACGTAAGTGTGATTGGCACTGTTTAAGTTGAGATTTTATTGCTGGGGAGCGGCAATTCTGTCATTGTTTGTAAGAAATTTTTTCATTGATATTTTTTCTAACAGGAGTGGATATTTTGGCTGCGGAGGCCAGGACATCCGTAAAATGATCTACTGCTGATTAAATTTATTCTGGGTTTCCTAGAGGTATATCCTGTAAGAGATGACAGCTCACATACATTTTGTATTTAAACCAATTTGGGTTCCTATTTGGATATGTATAAATCTTTTTTTCCATCTGCAGTAATAAACTTGCTAATGTAGGATAAACCTATTGTGCATTGTTATTATTGTTGGGGAATGGTCCGAAGACAGGTCAAGAGAAGAGTTTACTAATAATTGCTCCCGTTTGATATTATTTATAACAGCAAAATCTATCAAATCAGGCACCTTGTTGAAATCAGTTGGCCAATATGTGGGCGTCCCGCCAGATATAACGTCCAGTTTATTAGTAGCAATAGCATTAAACAGCTGTTTCGCTCTTGAACTGACCAGTCTGGGGCCTCAAAACGTTTGCTTAGCGTTGTAGTCACCGGCTACAATAAATTTAAATACCAATGTGGAAAATAAATTAAGAAATTTTCCTTCTCAATTGTATGCCTGTGTGGACAATATATAGACGACAGTGTAACTTTAAAATCCTTAAGATTAATGGAAGTAGCTTTGATGAATTCCTTTTTTAATTCTGGCAATGGGAAATGTTTGACGTTTTTGTGTACAATAATGGCAGTTCCACCACAAGTTCTTCCACTTGGGTGCTTAGTGTCATATGTGAAATAACCTTTTATCCTGAAGCAGTTTCTTAGAGTAAAATGTGTTTCGGATACTCAAAGTATATCAATTTCCTTCTCTCGCAGGAAAAGTTTGGCTTCTTGTTTGCGCTGGGATAACCCGTATGCATTCCAAAAACATATTTTTAGACTATTCATTTTTTACTTAGTAAAACTTGCAGAAGCATGTTTTGGCTCCTCGTCATCTCCTGTTTGTATTAAGCTATCGATAAATTTTACATTTACAATTGCCGGACCCTCACGTTAGCGTATGAAAAGTTCGGGGTGTTTGCGTTAATATGATTTTCAGTAGGATTACTTACTGGAATCCCCTGTTTTAGCGTACTAGCGTAGGACAATTTTGTTGTTGAGATTGGTGGAGTATCTGGCTGGGCAATATTGGTAGAAACTTGCAGGGTAGGAGCATTTGTAGCCATATACTGGGGATATGCACGTTCCTGACTGGGTTTTATATTTGATTTAATGTTTAAAAATACTTTGCACCCACTGAAATTGGCAGTATGATTTCTCCCGCAGTTGCTACATTTCTTTTTATTTTATCATCATAATTTGAATAAGGACATTCCGAAGATTTGTGGACGTCGCCACATCTAACACACACAGATGGCAACCTACAGTATGCACGAATTCTTGGCAGTTGAAACACTGTGGTGGATCTCTACGTTTAATTGGCTCTTCAACTCTAATACGCCTATTCAGAAGATACATCATATCGTATATGGAGTGCGTTGATGTCCTTGTTCTTGTTAAAAAAGTGTCAAACGCGATCTCTACACTATGTAGTGATTGTGGTATTCTATTTGTATTTATTATATTATGTATAGACTTCACTTCGTAACCTTCTGACTCCAAAGCATTTTTTATGTCCTCCGCTGGGACTGAATTACCAATACCTTGATTGTGACTTTAAGTCATTTTGAACTTTTCAATTGGTAAGTGTAAAAACATTTCTTCACCTCATTAATATGATTCGCAATTATTCTGTAACTCTTCTCAGTATGCGTTTGAATTTTGGTGTCATTAGTTTGTCCCCTTCTTATGGAGGCGACATAAAAACTTTCTTTTCCTACGAGTTTTAACAATTGATTAACCAAGGCGTTCGACGTCTGCTCACGTAAATATATTGGAGGAGGTTTTTTCTCTTTAACTGGAGGTTCTTCCTCCACATCCTCCCTGGCAAGTATTGAGAACCTATTTTCACTTAACATATTCTTGTTCAGTTGTGAGCCTGAATAATTTTTATAATGCTTCGCTAAAGGTTCCAGTTGAGCAGATCTAGGGCTAGACTTTCTTTTTGTTATCCTTATATAACGATCCATTCCCGTTTGGACTTTATCGTTTTAAGCGTCTTATATTATTTTTTCGGTATTAACCATACCCTTATTTCTACACAAGTCTATGTTGTTGTTTGTATTTATAATTTTTGTTGCTTATTTCATTATCATTGTTCGCAACATTTTTAATTGTTGCTGATGATGTTGTTTTCAAAAGTACAGGTGAATATACTATTACATTGGGTGATAATGATCTACACCTATTGTTTGTTTTAGCTGTTAAGTAATTATTACTTTTTTTAGTACTCTCTACTTCTCTTATAAAGAAGTAACCATTATTGTTGTTGGATTTTGCACACTTTTCAATCGCGTTGGGTTGACTCATCCCCCACCTTTTAATTAATTTTATTTGTCTTCTGCTATAGTTTATTATGTACCAATAGCTTTTAAGTTTTTGTTTGTTGGATTTTGATATTTTAAAAGAAAAATTTTTTTTAAGAAAATTGTTTTTTTGTTTTGCTTGCACAAATTTAGCGTTCTTTCGCTTTTAATTTTATGTTCAAAATAAATATATTTTTTCTTTGAACGTTATAACTTTATATTTTATATATTTATAACGATTTTGCTATTTAATGCAAGACAAATTAAAAACACGTCCGTACATGACGGTAGAATAAACATTATTCAGAAGTTTTTATGGTATTTAGTAATGTAATTGTATTGTTCGTAATGACCTGTCGTTCCTCAATAGCCCTATTGATGACTATTTGGTTCCGATTACTCCGTAATAAACTTCTCGTTTGGTCTGATATAATTTGAAAATCATCGTGGTCGGATGTTCCAGCGATCCATTTCCAGGCAGTGCCCAAAGCGTCTATAGATCTTGCCGAGCGTCTGGGTCTTAAATCATTAAGATTTTACTTTAAAGAGAGTACTTCGTGCATGAGAAAAGAATAGCTGGTGTCTTTCCTTGTAATGTCCTTTTTAATTATTTCCTCAATTTTAGTCAGTGTTCCGACAATATTTTAAAGGTTTCAATGATCAATTTCGATAGTCCTGTCTCGGTGGCCATGATTTGGGAATTTGAATAGTCCCAAATTTGCGTTTCCCATCTGGTTGAAACGACCAACATTCTCCTAGTGGTCAAAAGTCTGTCCCAAGTCTTCCAAGAAATGCCTCTATAGGTTTCCTATCTATAGTTGAATGTACGGAATGATTATATTTGTTAGGAGAATTTTTTTTTTCAATGTGGAATGAAAACGCTCTACCTGGCCATTTACTGTACTAGTATATGGAGCAGTTCGGTAAATTTTCATTCCCATTTAATCCTCCAACATAAAAGTAATGACAGATGAATTTAGAAATTTCTCGTTATCCATCACGAAATTGTCGAGAGTTCCGAATGAAAGCAATAATTCCCTTAAAGGTGTTTTGATGTCCTCATTTGCCCTTGATTGAACAATCCTAGCCTACGCGTACTTTGAAATTTTGTCTATTGCTGTCAGAATGACACTATTATACGAGTGATAAAGGTCAAGATGAATAAATTGGAGAAAGTATTAGAACCGATTTACTTGGATGTCTCTAGTAGAGATAATAAAGCCCAGGTACTTGACCTCCTTTTTCAAAAACTCGCATTTGTCAAGTTAAAATTTCACGTTGGCTCTCCGTAATGTGTCAAATATTATTTCCAAATTATTGAAAGGAGTTTTTTCGTCTGCATAAAAAATTATTATATCGTCTATGCAGACGTAGCAATTCTTTTATATATGTTCCCTTAGGATGTCGTCTAAGGCTCTTTAAAATATGGTAGACGAGTTCCTAAGGCCGAATGGCAGTCGGTGAACTCATATTTCGCATTATTAACCGAAAATGGTGTTTTCTCCATGTCTTTTCCCCCATGGCAGTCGGTGAACTCATATTTCGCATTATTAACCGAAAATGTTGTTTTCTCCATGTCTTTTCCCCAAGGGGAATTTGGTGAAATCAATAACGGAAAACCACTTGTTAATGCCAAGTTTGGCGAGTACATCGTAAATTTTCGGTATCAGAAATTGTAACCTCATTCAAATCCTAAAGTCTATGACCATTCTACTTTCCTTATATCCTGAGGCATTAATTTTTTTTGTGACAGCAAAGACTGGAGCATTATATGGGGATCTAGAAGGTTGAATTGTTTCCGAATGTGTTCCTCTATTTCGCTCTTCATCGCCATCGGATAAGAGGAGTACCTTGAAGATATCGGCGCATCAGTAGTTGTCCTCATTTCAGCCTTTACCGTAGTGATAAAGATTAATTTTTCGACCGGGTCTGAGAAAAGATTTGGATAACTCTGGAAAATCAATAGCAACTTGCGTCACTGGTTGTCTGTGTGGTTGTCCGCTCTAATATTTATGTTGCTTACTGATTGAGATGGTTGTTGTTTTATTCGGATCTTGGTCTTGTCCCCAACTAACATGAAATTCTTCGAAGTAAAAATTATGGCTTTAAGTTGTTTCAGACTGTCGTTTCCAAGTATACCATGGAGCGATTTTAAATTGGATAATATGAAAAATTTGAATTTTTCGGACTGAATGCCGAATAAGTTAACGTATTGTATGTTTTCTGAATCTTTCCGCCCACAGAGTTAGCTTGGAAAGAAGTTTGAGAATTCTAAGAATTTGTCCGTTAGTTGTCTTGCATTTAAAATAAGGTAGAGTGGAGTGTTTGTTCGTATTGTTCGCATGCTGGGTCCTAAATTGCTTGTTCTCCAATTTTAGGCATAAGTGTAGAGCCTCACGTAAGTCTGCAGGTTCCCTCATCCCTAATTGTCTTGGCAAGTTGCCCCTAAGTCCTCTTACAAAAGTGTCTAGAGCCTTATTCCGGTATGTTGTCGTTAATACCAAGCAAAAATAAATGAAAATGATTTTTAAGGAATCAATTTTTCATTGATTCCAAAGTATAATTTGGTACTGATTTTGATCTTCCAAAGTAGTTCTTTTTCACAACTTCAATAATACGATTTTGAATGAAATTAACTCTTTTTCAAATCTATGACGAGTAACTTTTTTTAAAAACAAGCAAGGTTTAATGTTAACCACAGATATTTACATATAAAATTGATGTTTACAGCTATGTTTAAGTACACTCACAATATATTTACCGTTACCGACTGTAGTTTATTTAAAAAGTAATACGTAATGTTTGTTTTTAAATGAAGAATCAATTGAAATTCATAGAAATATATTTTTTAACTATTCGAATCAGTCATTCAAAAAACAAACTATAAAAATTTACAGACATTCAGTAGGAGTTGATATTCTTAGTTAAATGTAAAATTTTATGTTTTCTGCTTCAAAAAATAGAAATTCATATAATTCCTTTTTGTTTTTTTACCAAAATAGTTTGTATATATACAAAATTATTTCAATAAAAATTACAAGAAATTATTCAAATATACATACACACAAAGCCAATAAAAATATATACATCTGTATGTGTTGTGTTCTGTTTTGTAATTACATACAAATAAAAAAACTTTCAATTTGAAAAACAAACCACAAAAGTAGTTTTTTCTAACTTTTTGTCGGTAAAAATTTGATGGTTATTTTAAACGACTTTCTGTTGTTTTTACTTTTGTCGATTATTAAATAATGATTATAAATAAACAACAAATTGGGTTGAATATAATGAAAAATCAGTAGTACTCTTTTTGATTGTATTTTCGATTAATTTAATATTGTAATAAAGGGGTTTTAATCCTTTATTATTTATTTAATTATATTTTAAAAAGTGATCACCGGTTCGAATAAGGCAGAAAAACGCCAGTATTCGCCCTCGGTATAAGCTAGTCACAATGGTCACCAAGGTCCTCTTGCGACTTAGCTTTTATTGTTTTATGTTTTTGTAATGAAAGACGCGTTATAAATTTAACAGATCTTTATTTGTTAATGTTTGCATCAGGAGTGACAAAAATTATTAAATAACTTAACCAGCTAACCTCTCGTCAAATTAAAAATGTAATTCCAGTAAATTAAAGAGATCAGTTAGATAAAAACAAATAATTGGAATAGAGAGAATGAGTGTAACTAAAACATATTCTGGAGTTGTAACACAAAAAAAATATATAAATTATTAGGGTGTCCCTTTCCTTACGGTAAAAATAGAAATGACAAAAAATAATAATAAACATAAATACAATAAATATTCAGTAAAAGGTAAAAACAAATAATATTTATGTAAAATGATAATTTAGGCCGTTACAACCTCCCCCTCTGGTGCATTAATCGTCCCGATGATGCGACCAGGATTCTGATAAAGGCATTATATTTCAGCGGCAGCGTTTTTTCTAAGCAATTGAATAAGTGTTGTGGTGTTGACTTCTTAGATGTTGTCCACGAGTTTGTTGTTTATTTGACATTGCCGTTTATTTTTTACGCTAGCAACTGATGATACCGATGATTGAAGTTTGGGTTTATTACCAACATGTTGTTGAAATTGTTGCATTTGTTGTATAAATAAAAGTTGTTCATTTGTTTGTTGTTAAATTTTTTGTTATTTTTGTTGTTTCCGTACTTTTTGTTGATTGGTGTAGATTACGTTGTTGTGTTTTATAACGATTAAATTTTGCTGTAACAGTAAATACTGTTGTTGTATATTTTGTTGTTGAATTTACTGTTGTTGACTTTTAATTTTCTATTGTTGTCTATTTTGTTGCTTGGTGTAGCTTACGTTGTTGCAGACATACGTGTTGTGTTTATAACGATTAAATTTTTTTGTTGAGTTTTAATAATCTGTTGTTGCATATTTTGTTGTTGAATATTTTGTTGTTAAATTTTCTTCATTTTGTTGTTAATGTTGACAATTTTGTTGTAGCATTTCTGCCATTTTGTTTTTGTTGTTGAAATTTTTGTTGTAGCATTTTCTGCCATTTTGTTTTTGTTGTTGAAATTTTTGTTGTAGCATTTTCTGCCATTTTGTTTTTGTTGTAGCATTTTCTGCCATTTTGTTTTTGTTGTAGCATTTTTTGCCATTTTGTTTTTGCTGTAGCATTTTCTGCCATTTTGTTTTTGTTGTTGACAATTTTTGTTGTAGCATTTTCAGCCATTTTGTTTTTGTTGTAGCATTTTCTGCCATTTTGTTTTTGTTGTAGCATTTTCTGCCATTTTGTTTTTGCTGTAGCATTTTCTGCCATTTTGTTTTTGTTGTTGAAATTTTTGTTGTAGCATTTTCTGCCATTTTGTTGAAATCACCATGTTGTTGCATTTTTAGCTGATGATTTAGATTTTAAAATTTCTGCTTACAAATTTACTGCGGATAATTTTGAAGTCACCCTCCCCCTGCAATATTTCAGCCTTAATTGATTAAGATTCAAAATTTAATAAATTTTGGGTAGGAACAACTTTTGTGCAAATGTAACAATTTTCTTTACGAATATAAAAAGTTTAATAATTTTATTATTTTTTTTTTTTTTTTAAGCATAATTATCAGAATTATTTTTATTTGTTTATTATTTTCTTATGCGTTAAGCTCTAACGCTTTTGTAACTGGAGATTCATTTTTGGATTTCTTTAATGGAGGAAATAAATCAGAATGTGTAGGCATTTCGAAGTCTTTTGGCAATGAATCTTCGAATATTTTCGATATACCTCCTGGAGATTAATCATTTGAGTATATTGATTGCAACGTTAGCGTTTGTTGAGAATCATTTTTGTTATTTGATTCGAACCATGACATAAAATCATCAATGTGACTTTTGTTGGAAGAACTTGGATTGTCTTTCACTTCGTTTGTATTATTAAAATTAATAGTGTCTAGAACTAATGACGATTTGTGTTTGAACTCAAAAACTTTCTTCGGTTCATCCTTATAGTGCCATGTTCTTTGTGCCAAATCCATAACCACGCCAGCTTGCTCTAAGAAATCAATTCCCAGCAATGTTTTGTTATTTTTAGCCTTTGGCAGGCAAATAAAACGAATTCGCTTCAAGCGATTACCGATTAAAATATCAACTATTGTTGAGTAAACTTGCTCACTTTTGGTTATTCCATCAGCCAGGGTTACTTCCGCAAAAACTTCTTGGAACTTTACCTCTTTATCTTGTAACTTTTTATACAAGTAATATCCAGCCACACTTGTTCTGGCAGCTGTGTCCAGATAAGCAGTACCTTTCAAGCCATTAATATTGATTTCCACAGTCGGAACATTACGGCCAACATTTGACGTCTGGATATGGTTGAAATCCATTTCTTTCGGACTTTCAATTACCGTTTGGTAGTTACAAGTAGGACAATTTGATCTGTAAAAGCCTACCGCTCCACAGCCGTAACAATTCAGGTTATTCTCTTCGGGCTTCTTCTTCTTTTCCACCTCAACACGTTTGTAACACACATCGGCTGTGTGATTCTTTTTTCGACAAAAAGAACACCGTGTTTTTGGGTTTTCTTTAGGATCCAAAGACTCACTGAACGTTTTTGGGTTGTTTTCTGGGTTAGTTTCTATGTTTGAGAGTTCTATATCACGTGCTTTTAAAAGAAGGTCTTGGAATGTTCTGACACTTTCTCGTTGGATTTTTTCACGTATTTTTATACTAATAAGTGAAAATACCATGTTGATAATCGTGCTTTCTGGAAGCCTTTCTTTTAGCTGCGAAAATAAACTTCTCTTTCTGCATATAAAGCTATCAATAGATTCAAATGGTTTTTGTTTGTCTTGAAATATTTCAGCATATATCCTCCAATCAGGCTTAGGGGGTGCAAATGCGCTACGAAGGAGCTCTATTGCTTCATTGAACGTTTTGGCCTCATGCTTTACGCCTTGCCACCATGATGATGCATATCCTTCGAGCAATAACGGTAAGCTTAATAGGGCCATGTCATCTGTTATATTTTCTGCTTGCTTAAATACCAAAATAGTTGCTATGAAGTCCTCCACCTTATATGTATTACGACCACCATTAAAACGGGCACTACAGGAGCTGAATGTCGAATTGCTTTCTTGTCGTACATGTAAACTTCCTAATAGGTTGGTGAATTGGCGTTCTGTAAGATTAATGCTAGGGGGTCCATTCATTCCAATATTTTTATTTTGGTTACTATTTTGATTAGCAGAGCTTTGCATATTTGATGCATGATTTAATAAATTAGCGGGAACAACGTTTGGTGAAACTACATTTTGATTTGAAGCATTTACATTTATTGAATTTTGGGAATTCATGGTTTTTCTGGGCATTTTACCAAAAAGCCTATATTTAAAATCTCATTTATGTGTTTCCCCACTTCCTTGTAAAATTTTGTTCGGAAACCCTATTTTTATTGGCTTCTCTTAGAACAAATAAACTTATGAAAGTAGCAATAATTTGAACGATCAAAACAAAATATTGATGAAAACAACAAATTTTAATATGCGGTACACAACAAATTAAGAAAACAAGAACCGTTTACTTAACAACAACACTTTACTGTGATGATAATGATGATAACAACCGTTGTAATGCAAAAACAATAACTGTTTGTTTCACAAAAAAAAATTTGGTTTGATGCTTCTCCAAAGTTGATTGTACGGTTAAATTTGCTGATAATTTTGTAAAAAAAAAAATTTGCGATGATTTATTTTTGCAAAACTTTTTATTTTCTAAGAATTTATTAGAAAATTTTTACGTTGGGCGCCAATTGTAATAAAGGGGTTTTAATCCTTTATTATTTATTTAATTATATTTTAAAAAGTGATCACCGGTTCGAATAAGGCAGAAAAACGCCAGTATTCGCCCTCGGTATAAGCTAGTCACAATGGTCACCAAGGTCCTCTTGCGACTTAGCTTTTATTGTTTTATGTTTTTGTAATGAAAGACGCGTTATAAATTTAACAGATCTTTATTTGTTAATGTTTGCATCAGGAGTGACAAAAATTATTAAATAACTTAACCAGCTAACCTCTCGTCAAATTAAAAATGTAATTCCAGTAAATTAAAGAGATCAGTTAGATAAAAACAAATAATTGGAATAGAGAGAATGAGTGTAACTAAAACATATTCTGGAGTTGTAACACAAAAAAAATATATAAATTATTAGGGTGTCCCTTTCCTTACGGTAAAAATAGAAATGACAAAAAATAATAATAAACATAAATACAATAAATATTCAGTAAAAGGTAAAAACAAATAATATTTATGTAAAATGATAATTTAGGCCGTTACAATATGTATTTTAAGTTGTTTTTGACGAAATTTTATTGTGAGTGTACTCAGCTTTACCTATTTTGAAGGTTTAAATAAGTTATTTTGGTTCCCTATTTATAATTTGTTGTTCCTCTTCGTTAGCCCTACGAACTATGTTCACGATCTGTGTCTCGATCTCAGGAGACAAAACAAAAGGTATTGGGGGTTCGGAGCTTGACCTTCTTCGGCCTGATTAGCATTCAGCACCGCTATGAACAACTGAAAATGGTAATTTATCAATATTTTCACGAAAAATTTGCACATTCACAAGGCCAAAACAGCCTGAAGGAGCGTTCCAATGCTTTTACGGTGTACTAGGGAGTTCTTAACTATTGTCTTGGCTACAATTTTTGTCTTAGTATTGGATCGAAAATCTCAATGGTTTGGCTGTTATAGGCCAAAATATCCAAACAAAATTTCAAATAGTTTACGAAATATGAGCCCAAGAAAATTTGCAAATTTTCCAAAAAAAATAAAGTCTGAGAAAAAAATGCAAGTCAAAATCTGGAAGCTCGATTTTCACCGTAGACGTATGGTCTAGTGGACTTTTTGCTCAGTACAATCCCAAGAATCAGAAACGCGAAGCGCCCATTAAGATGTTCAAATTGCCCCACCCTAACTGGTGTATAATTCATATCAGTACCATAAATTCTAGTTTTTTTAATATTCACTCTATTTTTTAAATGAATGAATAAAATTTGCCGAAAATAAGCTTTAATGTTTTTTGTACGGCACAAATTGGGCTGAATATTGTGCCTTGAAAATCAACATTGTTGTTGATGACTATAATATCTAATATTCTGCGGTGGTGCTTGAAGATTACATTCCTACTTCGCTTTTTGTAACATTTTCCAAATTTTTTTGCAAACGAAAAATGCGATCGTCACGCACGACCGCAGAATTTTAGATTTTGAAGTCATTTACAACTGTGTTGAATGGCAAGACATAATATTCAGCCCAATTTTTGCCGCGTTAAATGTTAGCAGTAGTATTTTCTTACTTCCAAGTTTTGTTGTTGGCATTTTTTTTTCAATGTATTATTGCAACAATATCCGAAAACAGAAGATTGCTACCCAAACTAACTATCCAACAAATAAAAACATTCATTTTGTAGCTGTTAACATAAATAATGCGTTAAATTCATAAAAGGTTAAAAAATCCAAGCTTTAAGGGCCACCTCAAATTTCCTTTTTAGAACAAGTTAAGGACACTCTACTTATCATTCGTCATTCATAGCTTGAAAATGAAAAAGTAAATTTTTTTGGCATATTGCTAATTATATGATCTAAAATCTAATTAATACTATTCATTTACCAAAATAACAGATCAAGAATACATAAAAACTTCTTTACTTTAAACACAAGGCTACAATGCATAATGTAATTCAAAATATTCTCTAATCATTAACTATCAACATAGATTATGTTGTAGATTTAATATTGATTAGGAATAACACTTGAAATTAACGACTCCTGTTCACCTTGGTGAACAAGGGACAAGGTCCAACCCTGACCTTCCAATAATGCCCACGCAACCACAACCACCTTCCAGTTGAACGACCAGATCAAAAACTTCACTTTTGTTTTTCCTTATTAACAAAGCAGTCAACCATTCGGAAAAAAGCAAAAAAACTAAATTGAATATCAAAACATATAACATAAACTCAGAGCTTATAAGTGAACAATAATTAAGTAAAATTGAAATCTAAACTTAAACTTAAAATTTAAACTAAAATATAAAAATTACAAATTAGAAAGTTTTTATACCCTGAAGTTTGTAATCCAACCCCGTTCCTTAATTCAGATATACGTGTATATTTTTTGTTATTTGGAAATATTAAAGACGGTACCCCTAATTAACTCTTTAACCCGTTTCTTCAGCTTCATATAAGCTTTGTTATTTTATACTTTAAGAATTAAAGTTCATAACAAAAACTGTAAAAAATATAGGATAAATATAAATTGTTTAATTTCGTCCTAATTGTGTGTTCTTTTCGGGTTTGTTAATTTGGTTTTAAACTCTCAATATAAAATAGATAATCATCAATAAGCAATGACCCAAGAGGAGAGCGTGGATACTGAGGAGGGTTGTGTTGCGGCAACCGAAAATACTAAGTATTCTATCCTGCTGGCTCTGTGAAATTTTTTAAATTTTTAGTCTCTATAATTTACTAATAAAATTTTCATGTTTCTTTGCAATAAAACAATGTATAAAAAGAATATGATTATATGATCTAAAATCCTATTAATACTTTTCATTTATTTTATTTTCAAAACTTTTTTCTTATTCTCTTGTTTTTTGTTTCTAATTTTTGTAAACAAAAAACATATGATGAGTAAAATTAACATACGATATTTGTGTAACGAATGAAAAATTTTCGTTTCTAATTTTTTATTAAAATAATTATTTATTTTTATTGTTTTTGTAAAATTGAAATGTAAAAACAAAAAAAAAATGTTGGGTCGTTAGTAAGGGAAGGAGACACTGAAGAGGAAAAAATGTATACGGTACTCTTTACAGTAAAATAAATATGACATATGAACATTTTTTCGTTACATAAAATTTTGGTCTTCATTGAAATAAAATAAATTAAAACAAATTTCAAAATCAGTATTCAAGTTACAAACTGCAATAAACTGAGCTTAAAGATAATCTACATCCTAAAAACTCGGCCTTGGACTTTAGCAGTAAATCTACAATTGCTTACGTTTTTTGTATAAAATGTTATGTAAGCCATTTTATGTTTTGTTTTGTACATTTTATTGCTGAAAGTTGTGTAACTTTCCTGATTTATTGATGTTTGTGTGTACTACAGGGTGGACCAAAAGTCACGCCTGCGTGTAAAAATTGAATAACTTTTTTGTTTATTAATATTTTTTATTTTTTTTTTTCAGATTTTATTCATCGATTCGTGTTACACCACCATGCAAAATTTAACGACTGAGCAACGAACGAAAGTGGTAGAATTTTACTTTTCCAATGGGCGCTCAATTTTACTGACGCAACGAGCATATCGAAATTATTTCAACACCAGAAATGCACCTAACCAAACCACAATTAATCGTTTAATTGCACGGTTCCGACAACAAGGTGCAGTGTCAGATTTGCCACGATCAGGAAGACCAAGAATAATAAAGAATCAAGTGAACATTGATCGTGTACGGGTCAGTGTTGCAGAATATTCGAAAACTTCAACGCGAAGACGTTCTGGACAACTGGGCATCTCTAGAACATCACTTCAACGTATTTTCATAATTAAAATTTAGGTCATACAAAGATAATATTATATTTAAAAAAAAAAATCAATAAAAAATAATAATAAACAAAAAAGTTATTCAATTTTTACACGCAGGCGCGACTTTTGGTCCACCCTGTATGTGTTTAAATTTTTACTTTACATAGGTAAGCCCAAATAATGATATTTGATGAATAGAGAAATACTCGTATTGGCTAAATAAATATATTGAAATACAGTGACCTCAAGCTTTTTTATTACTTTTGGCTCCATTAACTTTTCACGAGCAGTTAACTTTAACGTAACTATGGGAAACTTACCAATGCCAAGCATTTATCCCAAAGAAAATTTAACTAATAACTTATCAATATTATTACTCTTTACCTTAATATGAAGTATGCAAATAAAAGAGAATACAAAATATATAAAGGGTGGTTAAATTTTAAGGGCCGATGTTGAATGTGAACCACACCTAAACGTCAAGTTTTTTTCTGCATTTCATTTGACATTTCTCAATTTCAGACTAACTCAATTTGAAACATGGAAAGATACACAATCGACCAACGCGTTAAAGTTATTCGGGCTTATTATGAAAATGGGCGTTCAAATCAAAATGCATTTCGTGCAATTCGTGATTTTTTTTGGTCAGCATAATCGACCAAATGTGTCCACAATCGGGAGAGTTGTGGGCAAATTTCAGCAAACCGGGTCTGTGAAAACACCTGTGCATGCTCGCCCAGTTCGTTCTGCGGAAAACATTGCTGTTGTTCGCGATAGTGTGTTATGAGGTCGGCCAAGCATTTACCGTGAATGGTGTTCGCTATCGCGAGATGATAACGAACTTATTGTGGCCAGGAATTGAGGATATGACCCTGGACGATATGTGGTTTCAACGGGACGGTGCCACTTACCACACAGCTAACGAAACAATGGCTCTTTTGCGCGACAAATTCAATGGCCGTGTTATCTCGCGTGGTGGCGATGTCAATTGGCCGCCAAGATCATTTGATTTGACACCGTTGGACTTCCTTCTTTGGGGTTATTTGAAAGAAAAGGTGCCGCCGAGGTCGCGGCTGCCATTTGGCCGATATTTTGTTCCATACATAATTGAACCATACCATATTATCATAATAAAAAGAAACGACAATAATTTCCAAAATAATTTGTGTTTCATTTAAAATCAACATTTAACCACCCTTATAACAAATTTTTTTTTTAAAACGTACAAATTAAAAGTTTTTAGCGCGTTTTTTTTGTGTGTTTCTGGTAATAAAAAAAATATACACCTAACCACGTCGATAATGCCGTTTCGCATACTACCCGAGGCAATTTAATTAAATCCATTTATAACAATTAAAGAAAGGCTAAATTCGGCTGTGCCGAATCTTTGAATACCCTCCACCAATATCCTAAAAAGATGTTCTCTACTATTTTTGATACAAATAATATAAAAAACTTTTGAAGTAAAATTGTGTAGGTGAAAAATTTTTTTGAGGTCAAAAACTTTTTTAAATGTGAAAAGAACTTTTTTGGTGGAAAAAAAATTTAGAGGTTAAAAAATTTTTGAGAAAAAATTTTTTGTGGTGAAAAAAAATTTTAGTGGTTAAAAAATGTTTGAGGTGAATACAAAATATTAACTGCTAGCGACTGGTGAAAAAAATATGAGAAAATATATTAGTTACCAGACGCTACTATGAAATTGTACTAAATTGTATGGGCAAATTAGAACCACCTTTACATTTTCACTAGTTTTTTTAACCATGGTATGCACAAAAAACACATTTTAAAGCATAGTTTTTGGGAAATACTCAATTTTGTTACTGCCTAATTGGGACTAGCCAAAGAAATGTATATATATATAGATAGAGCAAAATGCAGAATTGCTTTAGTGTCTATACTTAGAAGTAGATGGCGCTCAAGTAAATAAAAAACAATACCCTACGCCATACTTAGGTCGGCATGGCCTTGGATGTGGCTTTTAATTATCTTAGGAACCTCAAATATGACAATACATATTTAAAATTCTAGTACATTAAGCTGTCACTAGCAGACTTATTTAATAATATTACTAAAGTCAATTTTTGAAATGTTCAACGTGATAAAAGCATTTGTTCACATTTTTATGTTAAAAACAAATTTGCATAGATCAAAATCGTATTTTTTCGATAAATTCGTATAATTTTCAAGTATTGAGCCATTGCAAACTGCATATTTAGGTTAATTCTTTCATTAAAAAAAATAAATACACATACTGCATTCTTAAACATCTAAATGACTATTGATTTAGAAAATTAAAGTATAATTTACACATAAAACATGTATGTTTGTATAGTTTTTGGCAAATATTCTTTTATGTTACGAACGAAATAGAAAACCAATAATACCCTGTTGCATATTGTAGCAAAATATGCCTTACAGGGAGAATTTATTTTCAGATGCGCCATATATTGGGAAATATTTTCAACTAATGTTCTTTCTTAATAAATTAATGTCATTGGGACTAGCTCTGCAACAGAATATGCCTAATGGAGAGAATGCATTTTCTGATGCGCCACGTATTGATAAATAGTTGCAACGAATGTTCTTTCTTTAAAAAATTAAAATGTGTTTGTAGGACAATATGCCTAATGGCGAGAATACAGAAAAGAAATTAATTTGTTAAAGAAAGAATATGAGTTGTAACTATTTGTCAATAGATGGCCCATCAGAAGGTGCATTCTCTCCATTAGGCATATTTTGCTGCAGAGCTAGTCAAACTTAGGCAGTAACAAAATTGTGCTACAATATGCAATAGAGTGTTATTGATTTTCTATTTTCTTCGTATCATAAATGAATATTTGCCAAAAACTATGAAAAATATATCTTTTATGTGCATATTATACCTTAATTTTTTAAATCAGTATTCATTTAGATGTTTAAGAGCACAATATTGCACTTTATTCATGTGTATTTTTTTATGAAAGTAAAAATTAACATAAATATACATTTACCAATCCCTCAATTCTCAAAAATTATACAATGCAATAAAAAAAAAATACTATTTTCCTCTATGAAAATTTCTTTTTTGACATAAAAATGTGAAACAAATGCATTTATTACGTCAAACATTTGAAAAATTGACTTTAAAATTTTGTAATAAGTCTATTAGTAATATCTTAATGAATTAGAATTTGACGTATGTAGTAAATTTAATATTTTTAATAAATAAATTAATTGAAAGCCTAGTCCACGGCTATGTCGACCTAGCCATGGGGCAGAGTATTGTTTTAATGCAATTCTGCGCCACCTATTCAAAAGTAGCGGCACTAAAGCAATTATGCATTTTGCTTTTTCTTTATATATAAATGTCTTTGGTTACAAAAACAAAAAAATACATTTTATGAAATGAAACGAAAAACCAACAGAGCTTAATAGAAAAAAAATAGATACAGAAAAAGTTTACCAATTTGTATGGAAAATTTAGAGGTACCTTCACATTTTCACTCATAACTATTGAACCGCTGGACCGATTTTGCTCATTTTCAATACCAAACTGCTCGGGAGGATGTTCAATAATCTGGGTAAAAATAGACACCCCCGCTTGCGTCTTCGCATCGTGATCGCCATTTTAACAGACAGACGGACATCGCTAAATCGACTTAAAATTGCATAAGGATCACGAATATATATACTTTATGGGGTCATAAACCTATATTTCGACATGTCACAAACGGAATGAAAAACTGATATATACCCTCATCATATATGGTAGAGGGTATAAAAATTTGTAAAAAAGTTTTTCACAAAAATAGAAAAAAATCTAAATTAGAAAAAATTAGAGAATTCACTATTGCAGACCTTTTTTATGTTTTATAAACTTAGAAACTTTAGAAATGTTAAATGTGTAGTAAAATTAGTAAAAAAAACTTGTTGCGATGTAACGAATTTTTCGGTAAAACGAATGGTCCTGACAATATATCATTCGTTTTATTAAAACAAAATTTTGTACTAATTTTATTCACATTAAATATTTCTGTAAAATCTGAATTGAAAATGTGAAAAATGACTACAGTGTACCCACGCTTAAATTGACTAGTTTATTAAAAAATATTTCTCTAAATTCTTTCTTGTTTAATTTTTTAATATGTTATGAAGTTTGAGGACGGTCCCCAAAGTAACAAAATGTCTTCATAGTAACTTGTGGACCGAAAACCCGTCCCCGCAACATGAAGACATTTTGTTAATTTGGGGACCGTTCCTAAACTTTTCGTTATTCTACTGTTTACACTGAAGACATTTTACTGGATACAGCGCATATTATAGGGACTTTTTTTAGCTGTATATACAGATGTCTTCAAAGTATGGGCAATGAATATATATATATATATGCATTGCCCATACTTTGCTGTGTATATATATATATATATATATATATATATATATATATATATTATATATATATATATATATATATATATATATATATATATATGCATTGCCCATACTTTGAAGACATCTGTATATACAGCCAAAAAAGTCCCTATAAAATGCGCTGTGTCGAGTAAAATGTCTTCAGAGTAAACACTAGAGTAACGAAAAGTTTAAGGACAGTCCCCAAAGAAACAAAATGTCTTCATAGTAACTTGTGGAACGAAAACCCGTCCCCGCAATATGTGCTGTGCACATATATATATATATATATATATATATATATATGTGCATAGCGCATGTTGTGGGGGGCGGGATTTCGTTCCACAAGTTACTATGAAGACATTTTGTTACTTTGGGGACTGTCCTTAAACTTTTCGTTATTCTAGTGTTTACTCTGAAGACATTTTACTGGACACAGCGCATTTTATAGGGACTTTTTTGGCTGTATATACAGATGTCTTCAAAATATGGGCAATGCATATATATATATATATATATATATATATATGTGCACGGCGCATGTTGCGGGGACGGTTTTTCGTTCCACAAGTTACTATGAAGACATTTTGTTACTTTGGGGACTGTCCTTAAACTTTTCGTTATTCTTGTGTTTACTCTGAAGACATTTTACTGGACACAGCGCATTTTATAGGGACTTTTTTGGCTGTATATACAGATGTCTTCAAAGTATGGGCATATATATATACATATATATATATATATATATGTGCATAGCGCATGTTGCGGGGACGGGTTTTCGTTCCACTAGTTACTATGAAGACATTTTGTTACTTTGGGGACTGTCCTTAAACTTTTCATTATTCTACTGTTTACACTGAAGACATTTTACTGGATGCAGCTCATATTACGGGGTCTTTTTTGGCTGTATATGCAGATGTCTTCAAAGTATGAGAAATGCATATATATATATATATATGTGCACAGCACATATTGCGGGGACGGGATTTCGTTCCACAAGTTACTATGAAGACATTTTGTTACTTTGGGGACTGTCCTTAAACTTTTCATTATTCTAGTGTTTACTCTGAAGACATTTTACTGAAGACTGTCCTTAAACTTTTCGTTATTCTACTGTTTACAATGAAGACATTTTACTGGATACAGCGCATATTATAGGGACTTTTTTGGCTGTATATACAGATGTCTTCAAAGTATGGGCAATGTCTTCAGTGTAAACAGTAGAATAATGAAAAGTTTGTGGACAGTCCCCAAAGTAACAAAATGTCTTCATAGTAACTTGTGGAACGAAAACCCGTCCCCGTCTGTTTACACTGAAGACATTTTACTGGACACAGGGAATATTATAGGGACTTTTTTGGCAGTATATACAGATGTCTTCAAAGTATGGGCAATGAATATATATATATATATATATATATATATATATATATATATGTGCATAGCGCATGTTGCGGGGACGGGTTTCCGTTCCACAAGTTACTATGAAGACATTTTGTTACTTTGGGGACTGTCCTTAAACTTTTCGTTATTCTACTGTTAACACTGAAGACATTTTACTGGATACAGCGCATATTATAGGGACTTTTTTGGCTGTATATACAGATGTCTTCAAAGTATGTGAAATACATATATATATATATATATATATATATATATATATGTGCACAGCGTATGTTGCGGGGACGGTTTTTCGTTTCACAGGTTACTATGAAGACATTTTGATTCTTTAGAGACTGACCTCAAACTTTACATTAATCTACTATATACACTGAAGACATTTTACTGGATACAGGGCATATAATAGGGACTTTTTTGGCTGTATATACAGATGTCTACAAAGTATGCACAATGAATATATATATATATATGTATATATATATATATATATATATATATATATATATATATATATATATATATATATATATATATATATATATATATATATATATATATATAACAAAATGTCTTCATAGTAACTTGTGGAACGAAAACCCGTCCCCGTCTGTTTACACTGAAGACATTTTACTGGACACAGGGAATATTATAGGGACTTTTTTGGCAGTATATACAGATGTCTTCAAAGTATGGGCAATGAATATATATATATATATATATATATATATATATATATATATATATATATATATATATATATATATATGTGCACAGCGTATGTTGCGGGGACGGTTTTTGATTCTTTAGAGACTGACCTCAAACTTTACATTAATCTACTATATACACTGAAGACATTTTACTGGATACAGGGCATATAATAGGGACTTTTTTGGCTGTATATACAGATGTCTACAAAGTATGCACAATGAATATATATATATATATGTATATATATATATATATATATATATATATATATATATATATATATATATATATATATATATATATATATATATATATATATATATATATATATATATATATATATATATATATATATGTATATGCACAGCGCATGTTGCGGGGACGGTTTTTCGTTCCACAAGTTACTATGAAGACAAAAACATAATCTGTAGGTGATTCTGAGAAATTTTTCTCAAGAGACCATAGCTCTAAGTCGGATTTGGAGCTCCCCAAATTTTCAAAATAGAAAGTTTTCCATATATACATAGAACAATTTAATTAAATTCGTCATAAAATCTGATAGAATTACAGTAGATTTCTCAATCTGGGGTTGTGATTTTTTTATTGGATTGTAAAAAAGACAGGTTCCGACTATGTATGGCTCTGATGACAGGTCATTACTCTTTGTGCTTCGTGAAATTTGAAGTTGTTGAGAACAATGCCGAATTGTTGTTTTCGGGTTTTTGGCGACACAGCAATGTTTTCAAGAGACCGAGGCACAGAAGACTTACAGTCCACACCCCACGTAGTTTCTTCAAAATTTTTACTACTCTTCACTATGTCATTTTTAATGTCAATTTGTTGGCAATTGTATGAAAACGGGTTGTCATATGGTGTCATCTGAGTTTGCAGTCAGTTATGCACACTAACTGCCGTCGAAAATGACAGACAAGTGAAAACGTCAAATTTCAGTTTGTCAGCAGATATGGCAGCATTTTGTATCTAAAATAAAATTGACAACAAGTTGTCAATTTTTTTTTTGTTTGGCGACCGCAAAGCTGCATTTTTTTTTTTTTTTTGCTGGAAAAATAAATTTCAATGCTTCCTTTTACTTTTCCAAGCCCTTAGTGTTTTAATAACTCAAAGCGCCGCACAAGTTGTCAATTTTTTTTTGTTTTGCGATCGCAAAGCTGCTATTTTTTTTTTGCTGGAAAAATAAATTTCAATGCTTCCTTTTACTTTTCCAAGCCCTTAGTGTTTTAATAACTCAAAGCGCCGCACTAGCTACATCCATTTGTTTCTTTTTTATTATTTTTAAATTTTTCCACTTTTTATTTAACTCAAATTAATATTTTCTAATCAGCTGTTCGCTTGCCAAAAGTTTACGCATCACATTTGACCTTTGTAATGAAAACGGCGTGTCAATCAACTCACACCAAAATTTGACATAAGCCTTTGACACGCTCTGACTTATCGATTTATTGTCAGTTTTTAAGATGTGATGAAAACGCATTTGACACAAAATGACGAGAATTCATTTGAGTCAGTTTTTGTTGTCAGTTAATATAACATAATAAATCCAGGCATAAGTCTCATTCTCTTATTTAAATACCTAAGATTCATTATCTTACATAGACCAATTTATATGCAAAAATAGTGAAAATGTTTACGTCTTTTTGACTGCAAATGGCGTAATTGTGCCTACTGAGTTTGTAATAAGAAACTGTCACATGGAAGTAATATTTTATGGGGTATTTTTTTTATGTTCAATATTATCTCAGAAACCATAAGGAAATGGTAACATTAATGTGATGGAAAAAATAAATTTGTGGCTGTCATAATTATCCAAATAAAAAATTTAAAATTGGACCTGCAGGTTACGCCATGTACGCGCTAGCCGCGGCGGCCATAGGCCCAAAACAATACTTAAACACCAATGTCATAAAATTATCTAATTAATGAAGCTAATTGGATGGATATTCAAAACGATTTCTCTGATTTATTTAAATTTAAAGTTCTCCGCCACTATAAAAAAAACACCCTTTAATTTATTTAAGTGCATATTTTTATGTTTTGAACGCACATTTTTCTGTTTTAGCTGAATTTGTATGCGCATAATTTTGTCTTTTACGTTCATGAAATTTCTTACCATAACTATAACTATCTTGGGCAAAGCCGTTGTTCGTTTTATTTATTAGATTTTTTTGTAAACAAATGCTAAAAAGCATCAATAGCAATTAGTTTTCTTATGCAGTGCTATCTCATTACCATTAGTTACGTTTTTTTCCAATGCAAAATATTTCAATACCATTACATGGCAATGACATTTTTTATTTGCATTAGATCTAACAGTAATCAAATTTCAATGATAGTGAAAAATTCCCTAGTATGAATAATAGTGAATTTCCAATTTTAGCATTTTTTTATTCTAAAAATTAAGTGTATATGATGTGAGAATTTCAAAAGTATTGAAAAAACTAATAAAAATACTTCTACTTCTTTAAAATTAAAAAAATTAGAAAAATTAATTATACTTATTACTATCGCGATTCAACAAATTTAATTTAGTTTTGGCAGTGCATTAAGAATATGAAATCAATATTAAATGCAAAAATGCAAAATTTTATACAAAAAATGTTCGACTTTGATTAAAAAATTCTCTTATATTTTCCTCTGCACAAAATTCTTTTCAGAGTGATTATATGTAAACGGAATGTCTTCTTATGTGAGCCACGATTTTTGTCAACAATTTAATTTAAATATGCTAAATAACACTACAGGACAAAATGTTACAATGGTGTAAAGTTGATTCCCGATTTAACGAACAATTGATTGTCGGCCCTGTTCGTTAAATCGAAAAATTCGTTTCATCCAGTACTAATCAAAAAAATATTTATTAAAAGAGCAATTTATATCATATCTTATTACAAATTTGGCTAAACCATTAATAATCCAGAAACACTCTCTCCATTTGTATATGCATCTAAAATTTTTACTTTTTCTTTAAGTATTGAACGTTTCATTTTTTTATAATTAAGACATCGGCTGAAAGGTCCGTGGGATAATCAATAAAACAACACTTTTTTGTTTGGCAAAATTCGACTTTATTCAACGCCTTTCTAACATTTCGATACCTTTGTTATAGAATGATTTATCTTTGGCCTCAAAATAGACCTCTTTCTCGGCAATCATTCGAACTAAATCCAGCGACCAGAGCGTTCGACGACATCGGTCTTTGTACGACTACGTTTAAAGTCAGAAAACCACTTTTCTACCATTTGTCTCAATAGAGCAAAGTCCGAATAACACTTATCAAGCCAAGCTTTGGCTTGAGCGAATTCGTTAAATCGAGAGTTCGTTAAATCGGGAATCCACTGTACTTTATTTTTGATCTAAGGTACATATTTTCCGTAAAATGCCTTTAAAGCTTGGCGGTTTTCTGTTTAGTTCTTTACATACCAAATTTTTAAAATGAAAAAAATATAAACTCTTTTTATTAAAATGCAAGCTCAAGGCCTGTGGCCATATTTACGACACGATTTTCCTGCAGAAAACCTGATATTAAAACTACTGTTCCTTGGTTTTTTTGTAGGTTTTTACAATTTTCTACGATTTTAACGAATTCAATCGCTGAAAACACAATCGAGCTTAATAAAGGTTATGCCTTAGTAAAGAAACAATTAGAAGGAAAATATTTTAATAAAAACAATGTTTTTACATATAGCATCTTATACGTTGAGATCGCGATTTTACGAAAATTTTATATTGCAGCATAGCTTTGCGAGTTGTTCCCAGAGTCCAGCTACTAGAATAATATCCGGGTACCTATAAAATCTGTTCTTGCAAAAATTCAAACAAAAAAGTTTCCACTTGCAAAAGATATTGTAATAAATACATTCATAGAGTGTTACTCTAATAAAAAAAATTAAAACAGTAATAATAGTAAAAACTAAACAAACTGTGTAGTATATTTTTTGGATTTAACAATAAAGAAAACCTATCATAAAAATAACTTAGTAATTTAAATATTTATTTAGATAGGCAAGCGATATAACAACGCGTACAAAGCATGTGATTATTTTTAAACTTGATTATTATTTATTCCGTGGTTCCCAAGCAAAGATGAAAAAAAAATGTTGGAATTTTTTATTGTACTTTTATAAAAAATTGTTTTAATTTTAGAAGCAAGATCGACATGTTAAAAGTGATTTGCTGATTTGGACATATAAGACAAATTTTTTGTGCAATATTTGGCAATTTTTTTTTTATAAAGAAACAGTTTTGCATTAACATATATATCATGGTGACTCTATATACCATTTGTTACTCGTATCTAAACTCAGAATTACCGAACTCGAGAAATCAAAAATGTTGAGACCTAAATTTCCTATGTGGTAGACCCAGGTTTGTCATGTATTTGTAATATTTTGAAA
>OX456523.1:149700101-149775101 GCA_949748255.1 Eustalomyia histrio
TATTATTTTTTAAGGTCTTTTTACTTTCCATTCGAGGAGTTTTCTTACGACTTTCTAATGACACTGCCATAACTATTTTACGATTTTTTTCTATAACTCGTTTTGAAACACTCGTTAATAATTGTACATGTTTTTCTGTTCCTTGTATGTGCATTGGAATTTGTGGATCAGCCAGTGGTGGTTCATCGAAATCCAAGTATTCTACCAAGTGATCATATGGAATCTGTCGAGTAAATGCTGGTCCAAATATATATTGTCGTTATTCATATCAACCATATTGACATAATCGGTAGCATCGAAATTTAAGATATATTTTTTGTAAGCTCTGAGTACAATTTTTCTCGATAGTGCAAAATCTTTTTGATAGCTCTCCCGTATTGCTTTTCGATCATCAAATAACATTGTTAATAAGATGTGCGTAATATGAGTTATTTTGAATTACACCATCTACAATATTACGAAAGTTTGGTTGTAAGTATCGTGTCCAACGTATAAATTTTAATAAAAGTGCACTGCCGTCCACAACAGAGTTATAAAACTTCACATTGAAGTACATTGGCACATAAACTGTAATAATATAAACTGCAAAAGTTTTTAAATTGGTCGATGGTGTTAGTTGTTGCATATAATCGTAGTAATCTACTTGCTTTGGTTATCCAACGAGAATGTGCAATTGGTAGTGGTTTAATGTTAGCTAAATCAACTGGAACAATACCATTCGAAATTGCTTTAGCTATTTGATATAAATATTTAACATCTGTTGATAGTTCGAGCTCATGTTCATGATCCATAATTGCAGGCATATTCTCCAGTGAAATTGGATCAAAATCAGCTACTACCTGAAAAATGAAATGTTTAGATCAATTAAAATGCAATTATTTTATTTTAACTTTATTCCAATCGAAAAAGTAAAATAATGACAATAAATAATGACAATAAATGATGATATTAAATAAAATAAAGTGTTACAAACCCGCAATTTCTCACATTCTTGAATAGCTTTGAATAACTTTAAACTTGCTGCTCGTGGTCCACTGGTGACTGTTTTGTCCAATTCTTCATATAAATGACGAAATGGCAGTTCATTGAAATGAAGCAGACATATAAACCAGTGAATTGGTCTATTTAACTGTTTTTCAAATAATCGTAAAACACAATTTTCTGTTTCAGTATTTGCTGGCTCACCATCACTGCATATGCCAATTAATTGATCAACTGTTAATGTTTTATTGTTGAAAAATTCATTCAGTTTTCTGTGTTTGGTTTTTGCATCTTCTTGACTACCCAAACTTACATATCCAAGTAACTCATTATAGGGCTCTTTCAGAACAACTAAATGCGGTTCTTTTACCATAGTGGTATGAAATTTGTCATTAATTTTCTCTGTAGTTAATGAGTCATCTTTTCTACCATCGAAAGAGAATGCAGTTATGGAAGAATTTGTATGTCGTGTACGAAGCACTGCATCTCTAGATTTAACTTTTTCTCTAGCCACTTTTGATTTATCCATAATAACAAGATTACCATGAACATCTCTTAAATTTATATCTTCGAATAAAGCTGTTGCTAAACATGAAGCGACTCTATCTGAAACACCGAATCTATCACACACATCATCGGTACCAGTTGTAAGTGTTGGTATTGTTGTAGCTACTTCTTCAACGTCTTTCGTATATTCAGGTATTGTGAATTTTCTATCATTATGCTGGACCATCATAAATTCTTTTAGATGTTCTGGAATCAATCCACACGAGCAATCAGTTGTTTTTAATTTGCAATTACATTTGCCAATATAAAATAATTCGTTTATTGAATCAACAAATGCTTTGAATTCATCTCTTTTGTTTCTATGTTGTACATGTTTCTGGTATTTATCAAGCAAACCAGTTAATTTTTTTAAAACACTCTTTCTATTAATGATTTCAATATTTAACTTACACCAAATTTGGATCAATTTATCTGTTACGTGAGGAGTAAAAGTTTTATACGAGAACATTTTGTTTTAAAATTTAGCACGATCACTTAAAAAAAATAATATTTTAAAATGTCACATTTAAAACAATATCTTGATAAGGCATGTTAGTCAATCTAGAGTCAAAGCTTGTTGATGTTGTTGCTTCCATTATCCATAATAACTTTGATATTATCACTGCACTCTTTGATTGTGTCACACTAAATTTAAAAATAAAAAAAAATATTGGTATTGTGATAACCGAGTTTTTATTTAAGAATTTGGTAAACTGCGTGCGCATTGCACGATGAAGGAAGAAGAAAAAGCAAGCTTGGCAACGTTTAGTGTTGGTAAACGTCATTATTTTGTAACGTCATTTTTCAGTGTTACAAAGTTGTTCAATTGAACAATGCTGCCAGGTATCAATACAGATTCTATAATTCTATCCGATTTTATAATTCTATCCGATTTTATGACGAATTTAATTAAATTGTTCTATGTCTAGTGTTTACTCTGAAGACATTTTACTGAACACAGCGCATTTTATAGGGACTTTTTTGGCTGTATATACAGATGTCTTCAAAGTATGGGCAATGCATATATATATATATATATATATATATATATATATATATATATATTCATTGCCCATACTTTGAAGACATCTGTATATACAGCCCAAAAAGTCCCTATAATATGCGCTGTATCCAGTAAAATGTCTTCAGAGTAAACACGAGAATCACGAAAAGTTTAAGGACAGTCCCCAAAGTAACAAAATGTCTTCATAGTAACTTGTGGAACGAAATCCCGTCCCCACAACATGCGCTGTGCACATATATATATATATATATATATATATATATATATATATGTGCACAGCACATATTGCGGGGACGGGCTTTCGTTCCACAAGTTACTATGAAGACATTTTGTTACTTTGGAGACTGTCCTTAAACTTTTCATTATTCTACTGTTTACACTGAAGACATTTTACTGGATACAGCGCATATTATAGGGACTTTTTTGGCTGTATATACAGATGTCTTCAAAGTATGGGCAATGAATATATATATATATATATATATATATATATATATATATATATATATGCATTTCTCATACTTTGAAGACATCTGTATATACAGCCTTTTTTGGCTGTATATACAGACTTTTTTGGCTGTATATACAGATGTCTTCAAAGTATGGGCAATGAATATATATATATATATATATATATATATATATATATATGCATTTCTCATACTTTGAAGACATCTGTATATACAGCCAAAAAAGACCCCGTAATATGAGCTGTATCCAGTAAAATGTCTTCAGTGTAAACAGTAGAATAATGAAAAGTTTAAGGACAGTCCCCAAAGTAACAAAATGTCTTCATAGTAACTTGTGGAACGAAAACCCGTCCCCGCAAAATGCGCCGTGCACATATATATATATATATATATATATGTACATATATATATATTAGGGCGGGTTATTTTTTTTTTTTATGAAGCCTATAGCAAAAACGTAATCTATAGGTGATTCTGAGAAATGTTGCTCAAACCATAGCTCTAAGTCGGATTTGGGGCCCCCCAAAATTTCAAAATATATATTTTTTCATATATACATACATAGAATAATTTAATTAAATGCGTTATAAAATCGGATAGAATTATAGTAGATTTCTCAATCTGGGCTTGTTTCAGAATCTATTGATACCAATAATTTTTTTATTTTTAGTAGAGATATTAGGAATTTTTTGTCAAAAAATAGCCTAAAATGAACTTTTAACTAATAAATTCTGAATTTTCATCGATTTTTTTTGTAAATTATGAAAGTTCAGATAATTTCCAACAACTTTTATTACGATCAATTTTTTTGTTTTCGAACTCCTTTTTTGTAGGAAATTCAATCTGAAAAAATCAATATTTTCAAGGTTTCAACAAAAAACACTATTTTTTATTCAATTTATTTTTAAATATTATTCTCGACCTACAATTTAATGTTTTAACGTGGTAATATTATTTTTTAAGGTCTTTTTACTTTCCATTCGAGGAGTTTTCTTACGACTTTCTAATGACACTGCCATAACTATTTTACGATTTTTTTCTATAACTCGTTTTGAAACACTCGTTAATAATTGTACATGTTTTTCTGTTCCTTGTATGTGCATTGGAATTTGTGGATCAGCCAGTGGTGGTTCATCGAAATCCAAGTATTCTACCAAGTGATCATATGGAATCTGTCGAGTAAATGCTGGTCCAAATATATATTGTCGTTATTCATATCAACCATATTGACATAATCGGTAGCATCGAAATTTAAGATATATTTTTTGTAAGCTCTGAGTACAATTTTTCTCGATAGTGCAAAATCTTTTTGATAGCTCTCCCGTATTGCTTTTCGATCATCAAATAACATTGTTAATAAGATGTGCGTAATATGAGTTATTTTGAATTACACCATCTACAATATTACGAAAGTTTGGTTGTAAGTATCGTGTCCAACGTATAAATTTTAATAAAAGTGCACTGCCGTCCACAACAGAGTTATAAAACTTCACATTGAAGTACATTGGCACATAAACTGTAATAATATAAACTGCAAAAGTTTTTAAATTGGTCGATGGTGTTAGTTGTTGCATATAATCGTAGTAATCTACTTGCTTTGGTTATCCAACGAGAATGTGCAATCGGTAGTGGTTTAATGTTAGCTAAATCAACTGGAACAATACCATTCGAAATTGCTTTAGCTATTTGATATAAATATTTAACATCTGTTGATAGTTCGAGCTCATGTTCATGATCCATAATTGCAGGCATATTCTCCAGTGAAATTGGATCAAAATCAGCTACTACCTGAAAAATGAAATGTTTAGATCAATTAAAATGCAATTATTTTATTTTAACTTTATTCCAATCGAAAAAGTAAAATAATGACAATAAATAATGACAATAAATGATGATATTAAATAAAATAAAGTGTTACAAACCCGCAATTTCTCACATTCTTGAATAGCTTTGAATAACTTTAAACTTGCTGCTCGTGGTCCACTGGTGACTGTTTTGTCCAATTCTTCATATAAATGACGAAATGGCAGTTCATTGAAATGAAGCAGACATATAAACCAGTGAATTGGTCTATTTAACTGTTTTTCAAATAATCGTAAAACACAATTTTCTGTTTCAGTATTTGCTGGCTCACCATCACTGCATATGCCAATTAATTGATCAACTGTTAATGTTTTATTGTTGAAAAATTCATTCAGTTTTCTGTGTTTGGTTTTTGCATCTTCTTGACTACCCAAACTTACATATCCAAGTAACTCATTATAGGGCTCTTTCAGAACAACTAAATGCGGTTCTTTTACCATAGTGGTATGAAATTTGTCATTAATTTTCTCTGTAGTTAATGAGTCATCTTTTCTACCATCGAAAGAGAATGCAGTTATGGAAGAATTTGTATGTCGTGTACGAAGCACTGCATCTCTAGATTTAACTTTTTCTCTAGCCACTTCTGATTTATCCATAATAACAAGATTACCATGAACATCTCTTAAATTTATATCTTCGAATAAAGCTGTTGCTAAACATGAAGCGACTCTATCTGAAACACCGAATCTATCACACACATCATCGGTACCAGTTGTAAGTGTTGGTATTGTTGTAGCTACTTCTTCAACGTCTTTCGTATATTCAGGTATTGTGAATTTTCTATCATTATGCTGGACCATCATAAATTCTTTTAGATGTTCTGGAATCAATCCACACGAGCAATCAGTTGTTTTTAATTTGCAATTACATTTGCCAATATAAAATAATTCGTTTATTGAATCAACAAATGCTTTGAATTCATCTCTTTTGTTTCTATGTTGTACATGTTTCTGGTATTTATCAAGCAAACCAGTTAATTTTTTTAAAACACTCTTTCTATTAATGATTTCAATATTTAACTTACACCAAATTTGGATCAATTTATCTGTTACGTGAGGAGTAAAAGTTTTATACGAGAACATTTTGTTTTAAAATTTAGCACGATCACTTAAAAAAAATAATATTTTAAAATGTCACATTTAAAACAATATCTTGATAAGGCATGTTAGTCAATCTAGAGTCAAAGCTTGTTGATGTTGTTGCTTCCATTATCCATAATAACTTTGATATTATCACTGCACTCTTTGATTGTGTCACACTAAATTTAAAAATAAAAAAAAATATTGGTATTGTGATAACCGAGTTTTTATTTAAGAATTTGGTAAACTGCGTGCGCATTGCACGATGAAGGAAGAAGAAAAAGCAAGCTTGGCAACGTTTAGTGTTGGTAAACGTCATTATTTTGTAACGTCATTTTTCAGTGTTACAAAGTTGTTCAATTGAACAATGCTGCCAGGTATCAATACAGATTCTATAATTCTATCCGATTTTATAATTCTATCCGATTTTATGACGAATTTAATTAAATTGTTCTATGTATATATGGAGGGGCCAAGTGTTCCGTTGCTTGATTCCTAAAGTTCGGTGTAGTAATTATGACTAAATCGAAATTTAGGAGACAGGCAGCAATAACACAGGGGGTCCTTGAAGCGTATACACAGCACATCGATCGATGATGCCTTAGCCTATCAGGACTCCAATGACCGTCCATGCGTGAAATTTAAGCTAGACTTATCCAGATGCAGTCGTTGTTCCTTGTGATGAATGACACGGAGTCGCATCTGCGACTGGATAATCCATGCTTCAATCCACATCCTGCTCGAGGTGGCTCTGCTTTTACAGAACATGGCGGACGCTCGATAAAAACCCGTAATCCCAGGTGTTATCTGTACCGTGCCTATGGGACGAATAGCACTACGTTAGTGTGTTTTTGAACGGTGGCCTCCAGGGCGTGGCGTACCCTGGTTGTATCAGCTCACTGGTAGCACAGGGATCTGCTACTATGTGTTCTGTTGCAATCCCTTATTTTTCTTTCCTTTTTAAATGGACTCGAATAATCTAATATATAAAGAGCAAGAGAAGACCGATGCAGGTCTCATCTTAGGTGGCAAAAAGGTTTTAAACCTAAAAGGCACAGAGAAAGCAATAGTTTCGGCTGAGCAGACATTGGGCGCTCTGGAATCCAATGTTGCCGAACCCATGGATGTTAGTAGTTTAACTCAGGACCCTCCGGGCCCTATTTCGGACACAACTACGAACATCCCAACGGACGAGGAGGATGAGCTGTTAAGCTCCCAGCCTGTAAGTGGCGTCACAGTCCCAGGTGATCTGTCGAAACCGAAGACTGAGCGCGTGAAGCTCTGCGGGGCGGCTCGCAAACGCTTGCGGACGTACCTGGATGAAGGTATTGACCTAGAGGTTGCGCGGCGGCTTTGTCAGTTGCCTATGCGCGAGGCCCGTAAGGAGGTCAAAGAGCTCACAGGTAGCAGGAAAATGGTGCGCTCAGATGGCTCAACACCACCCGACACTAGACATCCTGCAAAGCGGACAGCTGATATGGCTGCAGTTGGCACAACTTGCAAGGCTGTAGGCGCTATTCTGCCGTAAAGATGTCAACATACGTGGTGAGTACCTGCTAGAATTTATATGTAGGAATAATATAAACATAGCGAACAGGGGTGACGTACCGACTTTTAGGAATGCAATTAGGTCAGAGGTCTTGGATCTCACTCTTACGAGCTCCAATTTGTCTTTTGCCATCTCTAACTGGCATGTCTCCAATGAACTATCAATGTCTGACCATCAACATCTGGACTTTGACGTACGAACTGGGAAAACTTCCGTCATCACATGGAGGGCGATACCAACTTTTCCAAGGGGTTAATTCTGAGCTCAGGGGAAATTGATTATGAGGCGGCGGAAATTCAAGAGAATTTAGCTTCTGCTTACGCTGCGAGCTGCCCACTACAGACCAGGACGACGAAGAGGGATGTTCCATGGTAGAACAATGGCTTGGAGGAGCTCAAAAGTAGGGGCAAAGCACATTGCCCTTTGTGCCTTTATAGATATACAGGGCGCTTTTGACAACACGTCCTACGGTGCGATTAAAGGGGCCATGCTGCGTAAGGGTATCTCTCCAATCATAGTGGATTGTACTCTAAAGATGCTAAGGTCCAGGGTAATCACCGTTGGTATAGGGTCTGCACTCAGGACTGTGAATGCGACCAGAGGGTGTCCTCAGGGAGGTGTTTTATCGCCATTATTATGGACACTGGTCATAGATGAGTTGCTCGAGGGTCTAAACGACCAGGGCTTCAAGACCTACGGCTACGCAGATGATCTCGTTATATCCGTCGTTGGATGGGATGACCTCAGAGCGTATGCAAGAGGCTCTGAACTTTACTCTTTCATGGTGCCAAAGAAGGTGCTTATTTATCAACCCGTCGAAGACGATACTGGTACCATTTACAAACAGAAGGAAGGTTAATCTATCAAGGCCCGTTGTGGGGGGCATGGTGATAGATTACTCTGATAAGGTAAGGTATTTGGGGGTTACTCTTGACAAATCTCTAACCTGGAATGATCATATT
Source organism: Eustalomyia histrio (assembly GCA_949748255.1). Taxonomy (NCBI): domain Eukaryota; kingdom Metazoa; phylum Arthropoda; class Insecta; order Diptera; family Anthomyiidae; genus Eustalomyia; species Eustalomyia histrio. The sequence goes on from OX456523.1 coordinate 149,708,576, forward strand.
GACTCGCTGTCTGCCAAAGGCTCTTTGGGAGGACATGGGGTCTGAGTCCGCGGATGGTGTATTGGTCATTCATTACTATTGTCAAACCTATGCGGCCATCGCATGGTGGCCTAAGGTCGAACAGTCGAAAACGATGAATGCTCTTAAGAGGATCTACCGTCTGGCGTGCAATGGTATAACGGGCACCAGCGGGATGTGTCCTACGGATGCCATCGGGACCATGCTGGGAATTCCTCCGTTGCATGTCTCTGTAATGGAGGCGGCCGTCATGGGCTCAACTAGACTTAGGGAATTTGGTAGCATGAGAAGCGGCGACCTAAGGGGTCACATGAGGATCGCCAAGTTTCTTATGGACGACCCAATCAGAAAGGTCACGGATAAGATGCTGTCGGAACATATTTTGGTCAGGTATTTTGACGCTATGTCTTTTGATAGGAGCATGTGGACCAACCGGACTTGGGAAGCTGAAGTTGGGGCTCAGTTATGGTTCACAGATGGCTCGAAACAGCTAAATAAGGATACGGGTGCGGGGGTTTTAGGACCCGGTTTCCAGCGCGCCCTTCCCATGGGCGAATATCCCTCCATTTTTCAGGCGGAAATCTACGCCATATGTGTATGTGTGGAGGAATGTCTACGGAGGCGTGTGGTCAGATCTCGTATCTATATTCTCTCTCACAGTCAGCTTGAACCTTTAGGGTCATTCTGGGCAGCACAAAAGACCTATTGTGGTCGCGGTGCGTAGTGCCATTTGAAATAATAATAATGTATATATGGAAAAATTTCTATTTTGAAATTTTGGGGGGCTCCAAATCCGACTTAGAGCTATGGTCTCTTGAGCAACATTTTTCAGAATCACCTATAGATTACGTTTTTGCTTACGCTTCATCAAAAAAAAAATCGTTCCATACAATTTGACCCGCCCTAAAATATATATATATAGGTATGTATATGCTTACAGCAGCCTATTGATATTGAATGTAATATGTGGATAACAGCGTAAAAAATCTTCACTATAATATAAAAAATCATGTGGCGCATATGCAGATTAAAGTTGTTCTTTAAATGCTATCAAACAAAATAAAATTTATCCCAGATATACACAATAATATTGTTTATTTTTTTTAATGCAAAAATATCTTGACCAAAACCTGGCAGGATCGTCAAATATTACACAAAAAATTTGTCTCATATGTCCAAATCAGCAATTCACTTTTAACATGTCGATCTTGCTTCTTAAACTAAAACAATCTTTTATAAAAGTGCAATAAAAAATTCCAACAATTTTTTTTCATCTTTGCTTGGCAACCACGGAATAATTAATAATCAAGTTTTGAAATAATCACATGCTTTGTACGCGTTGTTATATCGCTTGCCTATCTAAATAAATATTTAAATTACTTAGTTATTTTTGTGATAGGTTTTCTTTATTGTTAAATTCAAAAAATATACTACACAATTAGTTTAGTTTTTACTCACATTACTGTTTTAATTTTTTTATTAGAATGTTAATACTAAAAAATGAATGTATTTATTACAATATCTTTTGCAAGTGGAAACTTTTTTGTTTGAATTTTTGCAAGAACAATTTTTATAGGTACTATTATTCTAAAAGCTGGACTCTGGGAACAACTCTCGAAGCTATGCTGCAATATAAAATTTTCGTAAAATCGCGATCTCAACGTATAAGATGCTATATGTAAATACATTGTTTTTATTAAAATATTTTCCTTCTAATTGTTTCTTTACTAAGGCATAACCTTTATTAAGCTCGATTGTGTTTTCAGCGATTGAATTCGTTAAAATCGTAGAAAACTGTAAAAACCTACATAAAAACCAAGAAACAGTAGTTTTGATATCAGGTTTTCTGCAGGAAAATCGTGTAGTAAATATGGCCACAGGCCTTGAGCTTGCATTTTAATAAAAAGAGTCCATATTTTTTTCATTTTAAAAATTTGGTATGTAAAGAACTAAACAGAAAACCGCCAAGCTTTAAAGGCATTTTACGGAAAATATGTACCTTAGATCAAAAAATAAAGTACAGTGAATTCCCGATTTAACGAATTCTCGATTTAACGAATTCGCGATTTAACGAACAGGCAAAATTTTTACATTAGTTACTGTGTATAACGAATTAAAATCAAATTTAGTAATCGATTTAACGAATAAATCAAAAATATGTATAAAAAATACGTAAATCTTATTTAAACACATTCATATGTAAAATCTGGATTTCTGAATTTCTACGAATTAAATGAAGTAGTCAGGCAAACAGTTGTAGTATTGACACACACCTCTCCACACATGCATATCTACATATATTTGATTTGGTTTACATTCAATTATGAATTGTCTAGCTTTGAAGTTTTTTTTTTAAATTATGGTGTCCATCATCGTTGATTTTTTTCAAAACTTTCTAAGATTTTCTTTTGCATTCTAATATTTTGTTTACCAGGTACATACACACATCGGCTGAAAAATCCGTAGGATGACACATAGGTGATGCCACTAAAGCAAAATCTATATGTTTTTTTGGAACTACCAACCTTCAGATGATACCTGTCAAAATCTAATGACAATTCGTTTATTAGTAAGCAAGGTACAGCTGTTTTAGTGGCGCTACTTTTGCGATTTTGAAAACAATTGGATGCAAAGCAATTTCGTGTGTTGATTTATCATTGCTTTTTATAGGGAAAATACATCCCCCAAGCCAAAGCTTGGCTTGATAAGTGTTATTCGGACTTTGCTCTATTGAGACAAATGGTAGAAAAGTGGTTTTCTGACTTTAAACGTAGTCGTACAAAGACCGAAGTCGTCGAACGCTCTGGTCGCTGGATTTAGTTCGAATGAAGAGGTGGTTGCCGAGAAAGAGGTCTATTTTGAGGCCTCTGCACAAAAGTGCAGAGGAAAATATAAGAGAATTTTTTAATCAAAGTCGAGCATTTTTTGTATAAAATTTTCACGAAACACGCAAATCCGCATTTAATGCACTGCCAAAACTAACTTATTAATTTTTCTAATTTTTTTAATTTTAAAGAAGTAGAGTATTTTTATTAGTTTTTTAAATACTTTTAAAATTCTCACATCATCTACACTTCATTTTTAGAAAAAAAAATGCTAAAATTGGAAATTCACTATTATTCATACTAGGGAATTTTTCATTATCATTGAAATTTGATTACTGTTAGATCTAATGCAAATAAAAAATGTCATTGCAATATAATGGTATTGAAATATTTTGCATTGGAAAAAAACGTTACTAATGGTAATGAGATAGCACTGCCTAAGAAAAATAATTGCAATTAATGCTTTTTAGCATTTGTTTACAAAAAATTCTAATAAATAAAACGAACAACGGCTTTGCCCAAGATAGTTATAGTTATGGTAAGAAATTTCATGAACGTAAAAGACAAAATTATGCGCATACAAAATGCAGCTAAAACAGAAAAATATGTGTTAAAAACATAAAAATATGCACTTAAATCAATTAAAGGGTGCTTTTTTTTATAGAGGCGGAGAACTTTAAATTTAAATAAATCAGAGAAATCGTCTTGAATATCCATCCAATTAGCTTCATTAATTAGATAATTTTATGGCATTGATGTTTAAGTATTGTTTTGGGCCTGTTGCCGCCGCGGCTAGCGCGTACATGGCATAACCTGCAGGTCCAATTTTAAATTTTTTATTTGGATAATTATGACAGCCACAAATTTATTTTTTCCATCACATTAATGTTACCATTTCCTTATGGTTTCTGAGATAATACTGAACATAAAAAAATACTCCATAATAGATTACTTCCATGTGACAGTTTCTTATTGCAAACTCAGTAGGCACAATTACGCCATTTGCAGTCAAAAAGACGTATACATTTTCAACGAACAACGGCTTTGCCCAAGATAGTTATAGTTATGGTAAGAAATTTCATGAACCTAAAAGACAAAATTATGCGCATACAAAATGCAGCTAAAACAGAAAAATATGTGTTAAAAACATAAAAATTTGCACAATTACGCCATTTGCAGTCAAAAATTGGTCTATGTAAGATAATGAGACTTAGGTATTTAAATAAGAGAATGAGACTTATGCCTGGTTTTATTATGTTATATTAACTGACAACAAAAACTGACTCAAATGAATTCTCGTCATTTTGTGTCAAATGCGTTTTCATTACATCTTAAAAACTGACAAATAATTCGATAAAGCAGAGCCTGTCAAAGACTTATGTCAAATTTTGGTGTGAGTTGACTGACACGCCATTTTCATTACAAAGGCCAAATGTGATGCGTAAACTTTTGGCGATTGAACAGCTGATTAGAAAATATTAATTTGAGTTAAATAAAAAGTGGAAATATTTAAAAATAATAAAAAAGAAACAAATGGCTGTAGCTAGTGCGGCGCTTTTAGTTATTAAAACACTAAGGGCTTGGAAAAAAAAAGGAAGCATTGAAATTTATTTTTCCAGCAAAATAAAAAATAGCAGCTTTGCGATCGTCAAACAAAAAAAATTGGCAACTTGTTGTCAATTTTATTTTAGATAAAAAATGCTGCCATATCTGCTGACAAACTGAAAATTGACGTTTTCACTTGTCTGTTATTTTCGACGGCAGTTAGTGTGCATAACCGACTGCAAACTCAGATGACACCATATGACAACCCGTTTTCATACAATTGCCAACAATTTGTACAAATTGACATTAGTGAAAACCATGCATAAGGTATTAAAATAATTAATTGCCATTAAATACATTCAATTGGAATAAATTTTTTTTTTTTTTAATTTCGTAAGTTTGTGTGTTATTCTAAATAAAAGTTGCACACCTCTCAAAAACACACATTGAAATCTGCCAAACTAAAGTGCACCTAATGTGTCAACCATTCAAAGAGTAGTAAAAATTTTTAAGAAACTACGTGGGTTATGGACAGTGAGTCTTCTGTGCCTCAACGTACCGGTCGGTCTCTTGAAAATATTGCTGCTGTAAACGAGAGTGTCGCCAAAAACCCGAAAACAACAATTGTTCTCAACAACTTTAACTTTCACGAAGCACTTCACAGCGAATTTTGACAAAATACCTTCACAAAGAGTAATGACCTGTCATCAGAGCCATACTTAGTCGGAACCTGTCGTTTTTACAATCCAATAAAAAAATCACAACTCTCTCAATACTTTTATTTAGGTCAACAAGATTTTTATTAAATTAAATTTTATATATTAAGTTCGATGGAAATGACGTATATTATATAAAAATATAAATAGAATAAAGTTGCTTTGTATTTTTTATTGCCTTTGAATTTATAAAATAATTAAATAAAAAGATCTACTTTGTACTGTAAAATTATTAAAATCATTGGAAAATTTTTGATAACTTATGAAAAAACCACCAGAAATATCATAAACAAAAAAATAACAGCAGGTGATTGTGACAACGCTGTCAATTAATTTTGCTATTACCATATTGGTTGACATTATCTTTTTCACCGTTGTTGATAAGTCATAAGCGCAGGTTGGTGTCATTGCTAATTTGAATGTACCACTGGCTCATCGACAGAAATAAATCCGTTAATGGAGTTAAAACAAAAAAATTATGAATTAATACAGAGAATAACAGCTCTGGAAAATTTATGTTTAAAATTATAGTTTTAAAATAAGGCTTTCAGAGAAGAAAACTATAAAATTAAAACAAACTTCAAAGATATTAATTATTAAACAAAACCGAACTGAACTGTGATGAATATGAGACAAATGAGGAGAAACTTATAAAGGAAACTGAATGGATGAAGGTGAGGATGAACATAATGATAAAGATGAGGAAGATTATTATGCAGATTGTTAAAACAATTAGTGTATAATATATAATTTTTTTCCTAAATACAAACAAAATGCATAAACAAATTAAAATATTGTTTTTTATTAACATTTTATACAAATTTTAGAATTCATGAAATTTTGTCGTAAGGACAAATAGGAGTTTAAATCAATTATGTAGAAATATTTATATATGTATATATTATTTTTAATTTATCTTTTTAATAATATATTCAATATATTTTAATTTTAAATTTTATTTAATCATATATAGCTTTCTATTTTGAATTTACAATAAAATTTGTAAATTAAGCCCATTTTCCACAAAATTGAAAAAACGTTCCCAAACAGAAACAAATAAGTTTTTTGTTTAATATGGTTTCTTTGTACGTGTATGACAATTATTGATAACCAAAAAAAAAATATAAAAATTTATTTCGTTACTTTTGAAAAAAATTGTAAAATTCTCGAAATCCTTCAAAACCCAAATTCAGACTTTAAATTAAACTTATGTTCATATTTATGCAAAATATATATTTATTTTTTTTTATTTTTTAGAAAGAAGACAATATAAGCTTTCGTTTGCTTCTCATTTTTTAAAAAAATCACTTTCCATTTTAAAATTACGGCGAAAATTCTGAAACAAACTATAATTTTCCGAAAAAAAAAAATGTCTATAAAATCGTAAAAAAAACTTTTTTTCCGTGTATCTTTTTTCAGAATATGCCTTTTTATGTATATTTAACGATTTGAAAAAAAAATTCAAAAAAATTTAAATTACGGATCCCATGAATTAATCGCCACTTTCGGTGTCATCGAACCCACTGTGCGCAGTGTAAAAAAAGGCTACCACGTTGTGTTAAGTGCAGAAGCAAAACCTAAGCGCTGTAACTGTGCTAATGCCCATCCAGCATGCCCAGGAATTGAACAACGACTACAGTGATTAGAAACTTTGATTTCAAAATAATTAAAATGACTCATAGTTTAAAATTATTAGAATGGAACGCAAATGGTCTTCTTACACGCAAACAAGAATTAGAAGTTATTTTATATTCCGAAAATATCGATTTTACAACTTCAATGTTGTAATTTATGTCACACTATTCACCCAAAAAATAATGCCCGGTGTTGAAGTGCTATAATAATTGTAACGACGAGATTTCCTCCGTTAGCTGGGGTAAGCTCGCGGGGGTAGGGATCGTCACAGAAATTTCTTTAATAAGTGTCCGAGAGTAAAAGACGTGATGTTATACAAAGGTAAATTCGTTTATTGTTGTTAATACTACAGGATTGGAAAGAGAGAGAGATAAAGAGAGAGAATGAAGAGGCCCGCTCCATCTGGTATCTTCAGAGGGAGGACAGCGACCGGGGACGGCACGCTTCCTCTGATGGACTACGTCTAGGTGAGGGCAGCGACCTGGGACGGCACGCTCCCTCTGGTATCTTCAAGGAAGAGGACAGCGACCGGGGACGGCACGCTTCCTCTGGTATCTTCACAGGGGAGGACAGCGAACGGGGACGGCACGCTTCCTCTGATGAACTACGTCTAGGTGAGGGCAGCGACCTGGGACGGCACCCTCCCTTTGGTATCTTCACAGGGAGGACAGCGACCCGGGAAGGCACGCTTCCTCTGATGAACTTCGTATGACCTACGTTGATTAAGTGAAAGGGAGAGATAGAGAGAGAGATAAAGAGAGAGGATTAAAGAGCGACCTGGGACGGCACGCTTCCTCTTATGAACCGTTCGAGGATCTCCACAGGACCTCCCAAGATTTTCGCAGACCTTCAAGGATGTTGACAGGAACTTCAAGGATATCCGCAGGATCTTCAAGGATATCGGCAGGACCTTCAAGGATGTTCGTAGGACCTTCCAGGACGTTGACAGGACCTTCAATGATGCTGACAGGACCTTCAAGGATGTTGACAGGACCTTCAAGGATATCCGCAGGATCTTCAAGGATATCGGCAGGACCTTCAAGGATGTTCGTAGGACCTTCCAGGACGTTGACAGGACCTTCAAGGATGTTGACAGGACCTTCAAGGATATCAGCAGGACCTTCAAGGATGTTGACAGGACCTTCAAGGATATCCGCAGGATCTTCAAGGATATCGGCAGGACCTTCAAGGATATCAGCAGGACCTTCAAGGATGTTGACAGGACCTTCAAGGATATCCGCAGGATCTTCAAGGATGTCGGCAGGAACTTCAAGGATATCAGCAGCACCTTTAAGGATGTCCGCAGGATCTTCAAGAATATCGGCAGGACCTTCAAGGATATCAGCAGGACCTTCAAGGATGTTGACAGGACCTTCAAGGATATCCACAGGATCTTCAAGGATATCGGCAGGACCTTCAAGGATGTTCACAGTATACTTACAAGTTGTATCTACTGGTAAACCAACTTATTGGCCAACAGACCCACCAAAAACCTGATGTTATAGATTTTTTCATCGTTCATAAAATATCAAATAATTCTTTGAAAATCGAAGATTACATTGATCTAAGCTCAGATCATTCTCCAATACTGCCTACATTATATGATAATATAATAGCAACAGTAATTCCACCAGTTCTATACAACAAGCACACTGATTGGAGCTACTTTAGATCAAATTTAAATAAAATTAATTATCCAAAAAAAAACATCATCATAGATTTAGGAGATCTAACATTAGCTTTTACAGAAAATATCCAAAATGCTGCGTTGAAAAGCACGCCAACAATTAAAACAAAAAAATTCGGCTTCAATTACCCTTAAGGGATAAAAACCATGCTGGGAAGTGAATGAAAGCTCAGAAAAAAGTGGCATATGACTCGATCCCCAGCTGGTAAAACACATACAATAGAGCCTCTTAACTACTAAAACGAAAGCTTGATAAAATAGCAAATGAAACAATGCACAAATACCTTGAAAACCATCATATGACAAACAAAATAATTATTCTTTATGGAAAGCAACAAAACGTCTTGTTTAACCCATAAACCAGGCATACCCACATATTGAAGCTGGGCCAGGTCGTGTTATGATAAAGCTCTTCTCTTTTTAAATTACTTGGAAAACGTTTTTAAACCAAACGTAGATATAACCACTACGTTAAGCACAACATATTAATTTCCTGAACAAATTGCAACGCATGATAATCAAATATCAATAAGTGAAGTTAATTGAGAAATTTCAAAATTAAAAAACAAGAAAGCGCCAGGTGATGATTTAATAACTGCTGAAGTTCTAAAACAAATGCGATATAAAGTTATAGTGACGCTTTCAAAAATCATGAATGTAACTTTTGCCACATGTACCGAGTTATTGGAAAGTTTCCACAGTAACAATGGTATTAAAACTATTTAGAGAAATCTCTAAACTGTGTGAAAAGTTACTACAAAAAAGCATTAACCCCATTGTAGAAGCTCAAAGCGCAATACCACATCAAATAAACAAGTCTGCTCTGCTGCTTTTATCGACGTAGCCCAAGCATTCGACAAAGTATGGCACGAAGGACTGCTTGTTAAACTGTCGCAACTCTTCCCACCAATTTACTTTAATATTATGAAATCATACATACAAAATCGATATTTCCAAATAAAGCACAACAATGAATTTTCTGCAATCAAAGAAATTCATGCAGGCGTACCCCAGGGAAGTATCCTTCACTCAAATTTTTTTTTTGAAAGATATCACATACGAGCCATTAAAAATTGCCTAATTACAAATCCCATATTCAAACACTGACAAGTATTTGGGCTTTACTCTAGACTCGAAGCTAACTTGGAAAGAACACATACTGAAGGAGATCGAATAAGCTGAATTGGGTTATAGGAAAAACAAACTAGTTGTCTACCAGCAAGTACTAAAACCAATATGGATCTATGGATGCCAACTGTGGGGCTCTAAAAAGCTATCAATTTTAAAACCAATTGAAAAATTTCGAAATAAAACTCAAAACCATTCTGTTAATCCACCTTGGTATATCCGAATGAGTGACCTTCACCGTGATCTAGAAGTTCAAACTATTTAATCAGATATTAAGAAAACTACTGAAGCTTATTACCAAAAATTAATCGACCATGATAATATTAAAACCAGAGACTTAATAAGCGACAGAATTCACCCAAGAAGACTGCATCGTACGAAACCTTGCTATCTTGTGGGACAAAATAATAGCTAAAGATATTTTTAGTTTAATATCTTTAAAAAATTAATATATTTTGTTATTATCAGAATAAATCTGCTCGCCAGTCAATTATGACTAGTTGCAGAATAAATAAAATAATAAAAAAAGAAAGATTTTTATGAAACTTAGAAAATAATTTTTTTTTAAATCAAAATGCAAAAATATACAAATTTTCTAATATTTATAAAAATTCTCTAAAGCGCATTGTTTTTCTCAATGGTTAAGACCTATACTAGCCTCAACTAATGGTAAAACTATTTTTTTAATAACATCTATATTTTAACCAAGAATTTCTTCTTGCTTAAATTTAACCATACATATTTCTGGAATTTAGAGTCTTAAGCAAGGCTGTTTTACAATAATTCGTAATAATGATGATTATTAAATGATGATTGTAAAGGGCAGCTTTGATCTCAACGTATAAGATGCTATATGTAAAATCATTGTTTTTATTAAAATATTTTCCTTCTAATTGTTTCTTTACTAAGGCATAACCTTTATTAAGCTCGATTGTGTTTTCAGCGATTGAATTCGTTAAAATCGTAGAAAACTGTAAAAACCTACATAAAAACCAAGAAACAGTAGTTTTGATATCAGGTTTTCTGCAGGAAAATCGTAAATATGGCCACAGGCCTTGAGCTTGCATTTTAATAAAAAGAGTCCATATTTTTTTCATTTTAAAAATTTGGTATGTAAAGAACTAAACAGAAAACCGCCAAGCTTTAAAGGCATTTTACGGAAAATATGTACCTTAGATCAAAAAATAAAGTACAGTGAATTCCCGATTTAACGAATTCTCGATTTAACGAATTCGCGATTTAACGAACAGGCAAAATTTTTACATTAGTTACTGTGTATAACGAATTAAAATCAAATTTAGTAATCGATTTAACGAATAAATCAAAAATATGTATAAAAAATACGTAAATCTTATTTAAACACATTCATATGTAAAATCTGGATTTCTGAATTTCTACGAATTAAATGAAGTAGTCAGGCAAAACAGTTGTAGTATTGACACACACCTCTCCACACATGCATATCTACATATATTTGATTTGGTTTACATTAAATTATGAATTGTCTAGCTTTGAAGTTTTTTTTTTTAATTATGATGGACACATCGTTGATTTTTTTCAAAACTTTCTAAATTTTCTTTTGCATTTTTGCATTCTAATATTTTGTTTACCAGGTACATACACACATCGGCTGAAAAATCCGTAGGATGACACATAGGTAATGCCACTAAAGCAAAATCTATATGATTTTTTGGAACTACCAACCTTCAGATGATACCTGTCAAAATATAATGACAATTCGTTTATTAGTAAACAAGGTACAGCTGTTTTAGTGGCGCTACTTTTGTGATTTTGAAAACAATTGGATGCAAAGCAATTTCGTGTGTTGATATCTCATTGCTTTTTAATGGGAAAAAAACATCGCTCAAGGCAAATCTTGGCTTGATAAGTGTTATTCGGACTTTGCTCTATAGAGACAAATGGTAGAAAAGTGGTTTTCTGACTTTAAACGTAGTCGTACAAAGACCGATGTCGTCGAACGCTCTGGTCGCTGGATTTAGTTCGAATGATTGCCGAGAAAGAGGTCTACTTTGAGGCCAAAGATAAATCATTCTATAACAAAGGTATCGAAATGTTAGAAAGGCGTTGAATAAAGTCGAATTTTGCCAAACAAAAAAGTGTTGTTTTATTGATTATCCCACGGACCTTTCAGCCGATGTCTTAATTATAAAAAAATGAAACGTTCAATACTTAAAGAAAAAGTAAAAATTTTAGATGCATATACAAATGGAGAGAGTGTTTCTGGATTATTAATGGTTTAGCCAAATTTATAATAAGATATGATATAAATTGCTCTTTTAATAAATATTTGTTTGATTAGTACTGGATGAAACGAATTTTTCGATTTAACGATCAGGGCCGACAATCAATTGTTCGTTAAATCGGGAATCAACTTTACACCATTGTAACATTTTGTCCTGTAGTGTTATTTAGCATATTTAAATTAAATTGTTGACAAAAATCGTGGCTCACATAAGAAGACATTCCGTTTACATATAATCACTCTGAAAAGAATTTTGTGCAGAGGAAAATATAAGAGAATTTTTTAATCAAAGTCGAAAATATTTGTATAAAATTTTCACGAAACACGCAAATCCGCATTTAATTTTGATTTCATATTCTTAATGCACTGCCAAAACTAAATTAAATTTGTTGAATCGCGATAGTAATAAGTATAATTAATTTTTCTCTTTTTTTTTAATTTTAAAGAAGTAGAAGTATTTTTATTAGTTTTTTCAATACTTTTAAAATTCTTACATCATCTACACTTCATTTTTAGAATAAAAAATGCTAAAATTGGATATTCACTATTATTCATACTAGGGAATTTTTCATTATCATTGAAATTTGATTACTGTTAGATCTAATGCAAATAAAAAATGTCATTGCCATGTAATGGTATTGAAATATTTTGCATTGGAAAAAAACGTAACTAATGGTAATGAGTTAGCACTGCATAAGAAAACTAATTGCAATTGATGCTTTTTAGCATTTGTTTACAAAAAATTCTAATAAATAAAACGAACAACGGCTTTGCCCAAGATAGTTATAGTTATGGTAAGAAATTTCATGAACGTAAAAGACAAAATTATGCGCATACAAAATGCAGCTAAAACAGAAAAATATGCGTTAAAAACATAAAAATAAGCACTTAAATCAATTAAAGGGTGTTTTTTTTTATAGAGGCGGAGAACTTTAAATTTAAATAAATATCCATCCAATTAGCTTCATTAATTAGATAATTTTATGGCATTGGTGTTTAAGTATTGTTTTGGGCCTGTTGCCGCCGCGGCTAGCGCTACATGGCGTAACCTGCAGGTCCAATTTTAAATCTTTTATTTGGATAATTATGACAGCCACAAATTTATTTTTTCCATCACATTAATGTTACCATTTCCTTATGGTTTCTGAGATAATACTGAACATAAAAAAAAATACTCCATAAAAGATTACTTCCATGTGACAGTTTCTTATTGCAAACTCAGTAGGCACAATTACGCCATTTGCAGTCAAAAAGACGTAAACATTTTCACTATTTTTGCATATAAATTGGTCTATGTAAGATAATAAGACTTAGGTATTTAAATAAGAGAATGAGACTTATGCCTGGTTTACATTATGTCATATTAACTGACAACAAAAACTGACTCAAATGAATTCTCGTCATTTTGTGTCAAATGCGTTTTCATTGCATCTTAAAAACTGACAATAAATCGATAAGGCAGAGCGTGTCAAAGACTTATGTCAAATTTTGGTGTTAGTTGACTGACATGCCGTTTTCATTACAAAGGTCAAATGTGATGTGTAAACTTTTGGCGAGCGAACAGCTGATTAGAAAATATTAATTTGAGTTAAATAAAAAGTGGAAAAAATTTAAAAATAATAAAAAAGAAACAAATGGCTGTAGCTAGTGCGGCGCTTTGAGGTATTAAAACACTAAGGGCTTGGAAAAATAAAAGGAAGCATTGAAATTTATTTTTCCAGCAAAAAAAAAATAGATGCTTTGCGATCGTCAAAAAAAAATTGACAATTTGTTGTCAATTTTATTTTAGATAAAAAGAGCTGCCATATCTGCTGACAAACTAATTGTCTGTCATTTTAGACGGCAGTTAGTGTGCATAACTGACTGCGAACTCAGATGACACCATATGACAACCCGTTTTCATACAATTGCCAACAATTTGGACAAATTGACATTAAAAATGACATAGTGAAAACCATGCATAAGGTATTTAAATAATTAATTGCCATTAAATACATTCAATTGGAATAAAAACTTTTTTTTTTTTTAATTTCGTAAGTTTGTGTGTTGTTCTAAATAAAAGTTCCACACCTCTCAAAAACACATATTGAAACCTGCCAAACCAAAAATAAATAAAAATTAGGTAGTTTGTTTATTGTGTTTGTGTCTCAGTAACAGTGTACTTTTTTGTGCAAGTGGCAACTTTGAAATTTGGCAGCTGTCACATATGTTTATTCTGATTATTAAACCTGGACCGCTTTACTTCGCAAACTTCAAAGAATTTTCAGTCGAGAAAGTGCACCTTATGTGTCAACCATTCTAAGAGTAGTAAAAATTTTGAAAAAGCTACGTGGGGTATGGACAGTAAGTCTTCTGTGCCTTAACGTACCGGTCGGTATCTTGAAAACATTGCTGCTGTAAACGAGGGTGTCGCAAAAACCCGAAAACAACAATTCGGCATTGTTCTCAACAACTTCAAATTTCACGAGCACTTCACAGCGAATTTTGACAAAATACCTTCACAAAGAGTAATGACCTGTCATCAGAGCTATACTTAATCGGAACCTGCCTTTTTTACAATCCAATAAAAAAAATCACAACTCTCCCAATACTTTTATTTAGGTCAACAAGATTTTTATTAAATTAAATTTTATATATTTAGTTCGAGGGAAATGACGTATATAGTCATATAGTCAAACGACTTCATTCCTTTTCCACCCTGCTTTTTGCTTTTAACACATTCCATATGTCTCAGTTAGAACGACAGACATTGAAATGTGATTACTTTGTTGTGTGGTTTTTTGAACACCTGTAGAATCTGCTATTCTTTTTAAGTAGTTTTAAGCTTTGAAATAAAAATAAAAGTCAGTTCTAATAAAGCAACGAAAAGATAAAGTAGTTTTATTAGTTCCCTAAACTTAACTATATTCGTCGCGCTTCCGGAAGAATAAAAATATGAATAGAATAAAGTTGCTTTGTATTTTTTATTGCCTTTGAATTTATAAAATAATTAAATAAAAAGATCTACTTTGTACTGTAAAATTCTTAAAATCATTGGAAAATTTTTGATAACTTATGAAAAACCACCAGAAATAACATAAACAAATAACAGCAGGTGATTGTTACAACGCTGTCAATTAATTTTGCTATTGAAATATTGGTTGACATTATCTTTTTCACTGTTGTTGATAAGTCATAAGCGCAGGTTGGTGTCATTGCTATTTTGCATGTACCACTGCCTTATCGACAGAAATAAATCCGTGAAAATGGATGATATTCAAATCACTCAACAGTTAATGGAGTTAAAACAAAAAAATTATGAATTAATACAGAGAATACAGCTCTAGAAAATTTATGTTCCAAATTATAATTTTAAAATAAGGCTTTGATAGAAGAAAACTATAAAATAAAACAAACTTCAAAGATATAAATTGAAAACAAACCCGAACTGAACTGTGATGAATATCAGACAAATGAGGAGAAACTTGTAAAGGAAACTGAATGGATAATGCAAAAATCCAGAATCAACAAAAAAAGGAAAAGCATCATCATCGCCTATTTTATTATCTGATGATTCAGTAAAACATGTGGATAACAAATCTCTAATAGCAAATCCCCCCAAAAAAAACACCACAAAAGTTGAAACCAGCCAAATACCACCAATTAAAGTAGTAGGTGTAGAAAATTATTCAGATTTTCTAAATTTAAAAAAGATAGCTAAAAAAGTACCCCTGATAAAAGTTCTGCCCAACAATACCATAAAAGTTGATAGCTATGATGGTGATGAATATTATGAAAACAAACAACTGCATCCAATTTAAAAGAAATATTGTTAGACATCCAGACCCAAAAGCTATTTCAATAACATCAAAACTAAAGAGGAAAATAAAAAAGCTTACAGACATGTTTGATGCTTTTTTTGAATCATCCAAAGCTATTGAAAAAATGTATGTGCTAAAAACCATATTAAACTGCATAGTTAAGATTGAGCCTCTCAAACAACCAAAAATTGTACCGCAGTGTAAAAATTACCAATCCTTCGAACATACGAAAAATTTTTGTTCAAGGCTAACACGTTGTGTTAAGTGCAGAAGCAAAACCTAAGCGCTGTAACTGTGGTAATGCCCATCCAGCAAGTTATAGAGGCTGCGAGACAGCAAAGGCAATACAAAAGAAACGAAATTACCCTTTAAAACTAAAGTGAAGCAATCCAGGCCTTCAGCGAAACCCTAAAACTGAAAATACAAAACAAGCATTTGCGAATGTTTTAAAATCCCAAGGCCAACAAAAAAACAGAAAAGTGTTTTATCCCAGATTTTCGAAAACTAAACAACCAGGAATTGAACAACGACTATAGCGATTAGAAACTTCGATTTCAAAATAATTAAAATGACTCATAGTTTAAAAATATTAGAATGGAACGCAAATGGTCTTCTTACACGCAAACAAGAATTAGAAGTTATCTTATATTCCGAAAAAATCGATTTTACAACTTCAAAATTGTAAATTATGTCACACTATTCACCCAAAAAATATTGCCCGGTGTTGAAGTGCTATAATAATTAAAGTAAATTATAAAGAATTAAAGTAAATTATGAAGAAATTATTTTGAAGAAAGTAAAGTATGTTCAGAAATATTCCAGGCAACTACTATAACAGTAAAAACTACAAATGAAAATCTCTCTGTCACATATGTTTATTGTCCACCTAAACACAACAATAAAATTGAATATTATAAATACTTAATTGGTGGGGATTTCAACACCAAAACTGTTTATTGGGGTTCCCGACACTCAAACAGAAAAGACCGAGAATTATATCAAGCTGCTAAGAGTTATGGGTGTGAATTTGTATCTACTGGTAAACCAACTTATTGGCCAACAGACCCACCAAAAAATCTGATGTTATAGATTTTTTCATCGTTCATAAAATATCAAATAATTTTATGAAAATCGAAGATGACATTGATCTAAGCTCAGATCATTCTCCAATACTGCCTACATTATATGACACACTGATTGGAGCTACTTTAGATCAAATTAAAATAAAATTAATTATCCAAAAAAAAACATCATCACAGATTTAGGAGATCTAACATTAGCTTTTACAGAAAATATCCAAAATGCAGCGTTGAAAAGCACGCCAACAATTAAAACAAAAAAATTCGGCTTCAATTACCCTAAAGGGATAAAAACCATGCTGGGAAGTGAATGAAAGCTCAGAAAAAAGTGGCATATGACTCGATCCCCAGCTGGTAAAACACATACAATAGAGCCTCTTAACTACTAAAACGAAAGCTTGATAAAATAACAAATGAAACAATGCACAAGTACCTTGAAAACCTATCATATGACAAACAAAAGAATTATTCTCTATGGAAAGCAACAAAACGTCTTGTGTAACCCAACCAAGAATACCCATTTAAAAAGATATATGAAAGATGGGCCAGGTCGTGTTATGATAAAGCTCTTCTCCTTTCAAATTACTTGGAAAACGTTTTTAAGCCAACGTAGATATAACCACTACGTTAAATACAACACATTCATTTCCTAAACAAATTGAAACGCATGAAAATCAAATATCAATAAGTGAAGTTAATTGAGAAATTTCAAAATTAAAAAACAAGAAAGCGCCAGGTGATGATTAAATAACTGCTGAAGTTCTAAAAAAATGCCATATAAAGCTATAGTGATGCTTTCAATAATCATGAATGTAACTTTTGCCACATGTACCGAGTTATTGGAAAGTTTCCACAGTAACAATGGTATTAAAACTATTTAGAGAAATCTCTAAACTGTGTGAAAAGTTACTACAAAAAAGCATTAACCCCATTGTAGAAGCTCAAAGCGCAATACCACATCAAATAAACAAGTCTGCTCTGCTGCTTTTATCGACGTAGCCCAAGCATTCGACAAAGTATGGCACGAAGGACTGCTTGTTAAACTGTCGCAACTCTTCCCACCAATTTACTTTAATATTATGAAATCATATATACAAAATCGATATTTCCAAATAAAGCATAACAATGAATTTTCTGCAATCAAAGAAATTTATGCAGGCGTACCCCAGGGAAGTATCCTTCACTCACATTTTTTTGAAAGATATCACATACGAGCCATTAAAAATGGCCTAATTACAAATCCCATATTCAAACACTGACAAGTATTTGGGCCTTACTCTAGACTCGAAGCTAACTTGGAAAGAACACATACTGAAGGTGATCGAATAAGCTGAATTGGCTTATAGAAAAACAAACTAGTTGTCTACCAGCAAGTACTGAAACCAATATGGATCTATTGATGCCAACTATGGGGCTCTGCAAAGCCATACATTTTTAAACCAATTGAAAAATTTCGAAATAAAACTCTAAACCATTCAGTTAATCCACCTTGTTATATCCGAATGAGTGACCTTCACCGTGACCTAGAAGTTCAAACTATTAAATCAGATATTAAGAAAACTACTGAAGCTTATTACCAAAAATTAATCGACCATGATAATATTAAAACCAGAGACTTAATAAACGAATTCACCCACGAAGACTGCATCGTACGAAACCTTGTCATCTTGTGGCACAAATTAATAGCTAATGATATTTTTAGTTTAATATCTTTAAAAAATTAATATATTTTGTTATTATCAAAATAAATCTGCTCGTTAGTCAATTATGACTAGTTGCAGAATAAATAAAATAATAAAAAAAGAAAGATTTTTATGAAACTTCGAAAATTATTTTTTTTTTTAAATCAAAATGTAAAAATATACAAATTTTCTAATATTTATAAAAATACTCTAAAGCGCATTGTTTTTCTCAATGGTTAAGACCTATACTAGCCTCAACTAATGGTAAAACTATTTTTTTAATAACATCTATATTTTAACCAAGAATTTCTTCTAACCAATGCTTAAATTTAACCATACATTTTTCTGGAGTTTAGAGTCTTAAGCAAGGCTATTTTACAATAATTCGCAATAATGATGATTGTAAAGGGCAGCTTTGATCCTGTGGGCATTGACTGATCGTCATTTATTATCCCAATATTATATATTTGTATATATATATATATATATATATATATATATATGCATTTCATATACTTTGAAGACATCTGTATATACAGCCAAAAAAGACCCCGTAATATGAGCTGTATCCAGTAAAATGTCTTCAGTGTAAACAGTAGAATAATGAAAAGTTTGCGGACAGTCCCCAAAGTAACAAAATGTCTTCATAGTAACTTGTGGAACGAAAACCCGTCCCCGCAATATGTGCTGTGCACATATTGCGGGGACGGGTGCACAGCGCATCTTGCGGTGACGGTTTTTCGTTTCACAAGTTACTATGAATGCGCTGAGTCCAGTAAAATGTCTTCATAGTAACTTGTGGAACGAAAAACCGTCCCCGCAACATGCGCCGTGCACATATATATATATATATATATATATATATATATATATATATATTCATTGTGCATACTTTGAAGACATCTGTATATACAGCCAAAAAAGTCCCTGTAATATGCACTGTATGCAGTAAAATGTCTTCAGTGTACACAGTAGAACAACGAAAAGTTTAAGGACAGTCCCCAAAGTAACAAAATGTCTTCATAGTAACTTGTGGAACGAAAAACCGTCCCCGCAACATGAGCTGTGCACATATATATATATATATATATATATATATATATATATATATATATATATGTATATACATATTCATTGCCCATACTTTGAGGACATCTGTATATACAGCCAAAAAAGTCCCTATAATATGCGCCGTATCCAGTAAAATGTCTTCAGTGTAAACAGTAGAATAATTAAAAGTTTGAGGACGGTCCCCAAAGTACTAAAATGTCTTCATAGTAACTTGTGAAACGATATATATATATATATATATATATATATATATATGCACAGGACATGTTGCGGGGACCGTTTTTCGTTCCTCAAGTTACTATGAAGACATTTTGTTACTTTGGGGACCGTCCTCAAACTTTTAATTAATCTACTGTATACACTAAAGACATTTTACCGGATACAGTGCATATTATAGAGACTTTTTTGGCTGTATATACAGATGTCTTCAAAGTATATGTAATGCATATATATATATATATATATATATATATATATATATATGCATTTCACATACTTTGAAGACATCTGTATATACAGCCAAAAAAGTACCTATAAAATGCGCTGTGTCCAGTAAAATGTCTTCAGAGTACACACTAGAATAATGAAAAGTTTAAGGACAGTCCCCAAAGTAACAAAATGTCTTCATAGTAACTTGTGGAACGATCCCCGCAACATGCTCTGTGCACATATATATATATATATATATATATATATATATATATATATATATATATATATGTGCACAGCACATGTTGCGGGGACAGGATTTCGTTCCACAAGTTACTATGAAGACATTTTGTTACTTTGGGGACTGTCCTTAAACTTTTCGTTATTCTAGTGTTTACTCTGAAGACATTTTACTGGACACAGCGCATTTTATAGGGACTTTTTTGGCTGTATATACAGATGTCTTCAAAGTATGGGCAATGAATATATATATATATATATATATATATATATATATATATATATATATATATATATATATATATATATATATATATATATGCATTTGACATACTCTGAAGACATCTGAGTATATAGAGCCAAAAAAGTCCCTGTAATATGCGCTGTATGCAGTTAAATGTCTTTAGTGTTTACAGTACATTAATGAAAAGTTTGAGGACGGTACCCAAAGTAGCAAAATGTCTTCATAGTAACTTGTGGAACGAAAACCCGTCCCCGGAACATGTGCTGTGCATATATATATATATATATATATATTAGGGCGGGTCAAATTGTATGGAACGATTTCTTTAATGAAGCGTATAGCAAAAACGTAGTCTACAGGTCATTCTGAGAAATTTTGCTCAAGAGACCATAGCTCTAAGTCGGATTTGGAGCCCCCCAAAATTTCAAAATAGAAATTTTTCCATATATACATAGAACAATTTATTTAAATTCGTCATAAAATCGGATAGAATTATAGCAGATTTCTCAATCTGGGCTTGTTTGAAAGGTATTTTAATCACCTTGATACCAATATTTTTTTTATTTTTATTAGAGATATTAGGAATTTTTTGTCGAATAATAGCCTAATGAACTTTTAAGTAATAAATTCTGAATTTTCTTCGAGATTTTTTTTGCAGATTATGAAAGTTCAGATAATTTCCAACAACCTTTATTACGATCAATTTTTTTGTTTTCGAACTCCTTTTTGTAGGAAAATCGATCTGAAAAAATCAACATTTTCAAGGTTTCAACAAAAAACACTATTTTTATATTTTTTATTCAATTTATTTTTAAATATTATTCTCGACCTACAATTTAATGTTTTAACGTGGTAATATTATTTTTTAAGGTCCTTTTTACTTTCCATTCGAGGAGTTTTCTTACGACTTTCTAATGTCACTGCCATAACTCCTTCACGATTCTTTTCTATAACTCGTTTTGAAACACTCGTTAATAATTGTACATGTCTTTCTGTTCTTTGTATGTGCATTGGAATTTTAAAATATTATTTTTTTTTTAAGTGATCGTGCTAAATTTGAAAACAAAATGTTCTCGTATAAAACTTTTACTCCTCACGTAACAGATAAATTGATCCAAATTTGGTGTAAATGGTTTGCTTGATAAATATCAGAAAAATGTACAACATAGAAACAAAAGAGATGAATTTAAAGCATTTTTTGATTCAATAAACGAATTATTTTATATTGGCAAATGTAATTGCAAATTAAAAACAACAGAATGCTCGTGTGGTTTGATTCCAGAATATCTAAAAGAATTTATTATGATAGAAAATTCACAATACCTGAATATACGGAAGATGTTAAAGAAGTAGCTACAACAATACGAACACTTTCAACTGGTACCGATGATCCAAGTTACGAACCACCTGAATTAGACATGGATGAAGATGAAAATGAAGCAACAACAGAAGTTCCAGAAGCAACTGTTCAAATGAGACGAGGTCATTATACTCAAAGATACGATGCCTTAAATTTTGCTACACTCACCAAAAAAGTCTGTAATGGCAACTGAAAATTTTGCTGTTATTACGGGAAATTCTGCTAATTTGAGCCCAGCGGTATTTTTTGTTAATCTTAGCAACACATGTCTGCTGACGTGTAGTACAATGAAATTAGTAGAAAAATTAGTAGCCGCTACTAAATTTTAGTAGACTTTTTGTAAAGTGGAATTTAAAATCTGTTTGCTAAAATCAGCAAAAAAAATTACTAAATTTTATTAATATTAGTAAAAAGCTTTGAATTTATTTTTCTTATCGAGTATCAAAAATTTTGAAGATATGTTTTAAAAAACGAATTAATCATTTTGTTTTAATTTGGTAATTTCTGTTTTGAAAAATATTTTGGTCAATTTTTTTTTTTTACTTTTAAGGTCAAATTCTAATTGTTTTTAGGGCTGATTTTTAGAACTAAAAAAAACTTGTTAGTGCTATTTTAAGTGGATGTCCTATTTTCAGACATGAGTCGGTATATTCATTTCCGATCCCTTTTTTAATCTATGTAGCATTTTAAGGCAATTTAAGTTTGAAAGTGTAAGTTTTAATTAGAAATAACATTTCCTTCAATATCCACTTTTTTAAAATTAGTATTTTTTTTTTTTGATAATTTTAGCAAATCGGTTTTCAAAAATTTGTAAAATGATTTCTGAAATTAGCAACAAAAATTTGTAAATATTCTGTAAAAATTCTGTAACATGTAAAATGTAAATAGCAAAAAGATTTGCTAAATAATAATTTTTTACTAAAAATCAGTACAAAAATAGTAGAGTGGAATTGAAAACCGTTTACAAATTTTTCTACAAACTTTTTTTTCTGAGTGTATGATGTGTGTATATTCGGTGTTTCAAATAGAGTCGCTTCATGTTTAGCAACACTTTTATTCGAAGATATACATTTTAGAGATGTTCATTGTAATCTAGTTATTATTGATAAATGAAAATTGGCTAGAGAAAAAGTTAAATCTAGAGATGCAGTGATTCGTACACGACATACAAATTCTTCCATAACTGCATTCTCTTTCGATGGTAGAAAAGATGACTCATTAACTACAGAAAAAATTAATGACAAATTTCATACCACTATGGTAAAAGAACCGCATTTAGTTGTTCTGAAAGAGCCCTATAATGAGTTACTTGGATATGTAAATTTGGGTAGTCAAGAAGATGCAAAAACCAAACACAGAAAACTGAATGAATTTTTCAACAATAAAACATTAACAGTTAATCAATTAATTGGCATATTCAGTGATGGTGATCCAGCAAATACTGAAACAGAAAATGGTGTTTTACGATTATTTGAAAAACAGTTAAATATACCAATTCACTGGTTTATATGCCTGCTTCATTTCAATGAACTGCCAATTCGTCATTTATATGAAGCATTGGACAAAACAGTCACCAGTGGACCACGAGCAGCAAGTGGAAAGTTATTCACAGCAATTCATGAATGTGAGAAATTGTAGGTATGTAACACTTTATTTTATTTAATATCACCATTTATTATCATTATTTATTGTCTTTATTTTACTTTTTCGATTGGAATAAAGTTAAAATAAAATAATTGCATTTTAGTTGATCTAAACATTTAATTTTTCAGGTAGTAGCTGATTTTGATCCAATACCACTGGAGAATATGCCTGCAATTATGGATCATGGCCATGAGCTCGAACTATCAACAGATGTTAATATTTATATCAAATAGCTAAAGCAATTTCGAACGGTATTGTTCCAGTTGATTTAGCTAACATTAAACCCGGACCAATTGCACATTCTCGTTGGATAACCAAAGCAAGTAGATTACTACGATTGTATTTAACAACTAATAAACCATCGACCAATTTAAAAACTTTGGCAGTTTATATTATTACAGTTTATGTGCCAATGTACTTCAATGTGAAGTTTTATAACTCTGTTGTGTACGGCAGTGCACTTTTATTAAAATTTATACGTTGGACACGATAATTACAACCAAACTTTCGTAATATGTAGATGGTGTAATTCAAAACAACTCATATTATGCACATCTTATTAACAATGTTATTTGATGATCGAAAAGAAATACGGGATAGAGCTATCAAAAAGATTTTTATCGAGAAAAATTGTACGATCCAACTCAGAGTTTACAAAAAATATATCTTAAATATCGATGCTACCGATTATGTCAATATGGTTGATATGAATAACGACGATATATTATTTGAACCAGCATTTACTCGACAGATTCCATATGATCACTTGGTAGAATACTTAGATTTCGATGAACCACCACTGGCTGATTCACAAATTCCAATGCACATACAAGGAACAGAAAGACATGTACAATTATTAACGAGTGTTTCAAAACGAGTTATAGAAAAGAATCGTGAAGGAGTTATGACAGTGACATTAGAAAGTCGTAAGAAATCTCCTCGAATAGAAAGTAAAACGGACCTTAAAAAATAATATTACCACGCCAAAACATTAAATTGTAGGTCGAAAATAATATTTAAAAATACTAAAAATAAAAAAATATTGGTATCGATACAGATTCTGAAAGGTGATAAAAATACCTTTCAAACAAGCCCAGATTGAGAAATCTATTATAATTCTATCTGATTTTATGACGAATTTAATTAAATTATTCTATGTATAAATGGAAAAATATATATTTTGAAATTTTGGGGGGCTCCAAATCCGACTTAGAGCTACGATCTCTTGAGCAAAATTTATATATATATATATATATATATGTGCACAGCACATATTGCGGGGACGGGTTTTCGTTCCACAAGTTACTATGAAGACATTTTGTTACTTTGGAGACTGTCCCTAAACTTTTCGTTATTCCACTGTTTACACTGAAGACATTTTACTGGATACAGCGCATATTATAGGGACTTTTTTGGCTGTATATACAGATGTCTATATATATATATATATATATATATATATATATATATATATATATATATATATATATATATATATATATATATGTGCACGGCGCATGTTGCGGGGACGGTTTTTCGTTCCACAAGTTACTATGAAGACATTTTGTTACTTTGAAGACTGTCCTTAAACTTTTCCTTATTCTACTGTTTACACTGAAGACATTTTACTATATACAGCGCATATTATAGGGAGTTTTTTGGCTGTATATACAGATGTCTTCAATGTATTGGCAATGAATATATATATATATATATATGTGCACAGCACATATTGCGGGGACGGGTTTTCGTTCCACAAGTTACTATGAAGACATTTTGTTACTTTGGGGACTGTCCTTAAACTTTTCGTTATGCATTGCCCATACTTTGAAGACATCTGTATATACAGCCAAAAAAGTCCCTATAAAATGCGCTGTGTCCAGTAAAATGTCTTCAGAGTAAACACTCGAATAATGAAAAGTTTAAGAACAGTCCCCAAAGTATGGGCAATGCATATATATATATATATATATATATATATATATATATATATATATATATATATATATATATATGCAAAGCGCATGTTGCGGGGACGGGATTTCGTTCCACAAGTTACTATGAAGACATTTTGTTACTTTGGGGACTGTCCACAAACTTTTCATTATTCTACTGTTTACACTGAAGACATTTTACTGGATACAGAGCATATTATAGGGACTTTTTTGGCTGTATATACAGATGTCTTCAAAGTATGCAAAATGAATATATATATATATATATATATATATTCATTGCGCATACTTTGAAGACATCTGTATATACAGCCAAAAAAGTCCCTAGAATATGCGCTGAATCCAGTAAAATGTCTTCAGTGTAAACAGTAGAATAACAAAAAGTTTAAGGACAGTCCCCAAAGTAACAAAATGTCTTCATAGTAACTTGTGGAACGAAAAACCGTCCCCGCAGCATGTGCTGTGCACATATATATATATAGATATATATACATATACAAATTTTATATTGCGGCATAGCTTTGCGAGTTGTTCCCAGAGTCCAGCTACTAGAATAATATCCGGGTACCTATAAAATCTGTTCTTGCAAAAATTCAAACAAAAAAGTTTCCACTTGCAAAAGATATTGTAATAAATACATTCATAGAGTGTTACTCTAATAAAAAATTAAAACAGTAATAATAGTAAAAACTAAACAAATTGTGTAGTATATTTTTTGGATTTAACAATAAAGAAAACCTATCATAAAAATAACTTAGTAATTTAAATATTTATTTAGATAGGCAAGCGATATAACAACGCGTACAAAGCATGTGATTATTTCCAAACTTGATTATTATTTATTCCGTGGTTGCCAAGCAAAGATGAAAAAAAAATGTTGGAATTTTTTATTGTACTTCTATAAAAAATTGTTTTAATTTAAGAAGCAAGATCGACATGTTAAAAGTGATTTGCTGATTTGGACATATGAGACAAATTTTTTGTGAAATATTTGGCAGTTTTTTTTATAAAGAAACAGTTTTGCATTAACATATATTTCATGGTTAGTCTATATACCATTTGTTACTCGTATCTAAACTCAGAATTACCGAACTCGAGAAATCAAAAATGTTGATACCTAAATTTCCTATGTGGTAGACCCAGGTTTGTCATGTATTTGTAATATTTTGAAATATAAAAGAAAAATGCTCTTATAATTTATTGCAATTTATACAATTTAAGAAAAATTAATTTCTACTTCATGGTAAGGTTGAGGACCAATGATACAATAATTTGCTTGATAATTGAAAGCCAGAATTAAAAAAAATTCTTATGTAATGACACATATCGCTTTTATAACACTGGCCTTGCTTCCATACTGATACAAAAGCAAATTAAGAAATAGTTTTTAATCATTTGTGGAAACTATGGTAAAAACAATAATTAAGTCTTAAAATTATCATATGTTTTATACTGCGTTGTTATTTCGCTTGCCTTTCTAAAGAAAAATTTTAAAATTTTTAGTGTACTTTTACTAATAACATATATTGTTAAATCCCAAAAATATACTGCACAATTTACAAGTTTCTGTTTATATTATTTTTTTAATTTTTTATTAGAGTGTGTTTCTAAATATGTATCCTTCTCAATTTTTACTTTGTTATTTTAAAAATTACTTTTGCTTTGCTTTATATGAATTATTTTTGAAAATTAGTATTTCAGTTTTAATTTTTTGTTAAAAAATTTTTTTGTTTCAATAAACTTCAACTTTTTATAACGTTTTTAAAAAAACTGATTTTCACTACAAATGGCGATCCTGCCAGGTTTTGGTCAAGATATTTTTGCATTAAAAAAAATAAACAATATTCTTGTGTATATCTGGGATAAATTTTATTTTGTTTGATAGCATTAAAGGACAACTTTAATCTGCATATGCGCCGTAGGATATTTTATATTATAGTGAAGATTTTTTACGCTTTTATCCACATATTACATCCAATATCATTTGCTACGATTCAATATCAACAGGCTGCTGTGAGCATATACATACACACATATATACAGTTGTG
Organism: Eustalomyia histrio; assembly: GCA_949748255.1. Taxonomy (NCBI): domain Eukaryota; kingdom Metazoa; phylum Arthropoda; class Insecta; order Diptera; family Anthomyiidae; genus Eustalomyia; species Eustalomyia histrio. The sequence continues at coordinate 149,735,945 of OX456523.1, forward strand.
TTCATAAAAATAGGAGTGCCCTTAATTAAAAAACCAATTTTAATTTTTTATAAAACATAAACAATTTTATTCAGTATTTTTTATTAAATTAAATAATTGATTTATTCTTTTATTTCTACACCTATTTATATTTTATTTTAAGCTATGAAATATACACAAAGAAAAAAATTATAAAATAACTTCAAAATTCCCTGTTCAAAAAAATAGGAGTATTGTCATATATGCAAGTTGTTTGTAATTAATAGTTTAATACTTTTGTTATTTAGTTGCATAGCCTTTATTTTTGATAACTGCAGCACATCTACGGGGCATGGAATCGATTAGATCCCGACATCTCTTTAATGGGATTTGCTCCCATGCATCACGCACTGCGTTCCATAATTCTACTGCATTTGAAGGTTTTACCTATGCTACGGATTTCTTAATATCTCCCCATATATGTTCGATAGGGTTCAGGTCGGGGGATTGGGCAGGCCACGGCATGACCTCAACTCCACTGACCTGAAACCACTCCTTAGCCAATTTACTTGTGTGTTTCGGGTCATTATCTTGTTGAAAAACCCATTTAAGCGGCATATTCCACTCTGCATAAGGCAACATCACTTGTTCCATTACTTTTACATATACATGTTTGTCCATGATGCCCTTTATTTCATGGATGGAATCCACTCCGCTGTATGAAAAACTTACCCAAATCATAAATTTTGCTCCACCATGTTTGACAGTTTTCCTTGTGTACTTAGCATTAAATTCTGTATTGGCGGGAAGTCGGACATATTCCCTAGAACCAGTTCCACCAAATAAAACGATTTTACTTTCGTCGGTCCACAATACATTGCTCCATTTTTCTTTTGGCCAATTTATATGTTCTTTTGCGAACTTTAGGCGTGCAGCTGCCTGTTTCTTCGTAAGCAATGGTACCTTTCTTGGACTTCGCGCAAATAAATTGTACTCTACCAAACGTCTTCGGATAGTAACGGTACTTACGGCTAGGTTTAGCTCTTTTTGAATTACTTTGGAAGACGCACTAGGATCACATTTGCAATATCGTACAATGCAACGGTCATCCATACTTGATGTTTTCCGCTTTCGGCCACGTGTTTCAGCTTTTTTTTATACGATAATGCATTTGCGATCATTTGATCAGAGCATCCCAATATTTCTCTAATTTTCTTATATGTTTTTCCTTTTTTCCGAAGGTTTTTAATAAAATCACGCTTCTCCTCAGAAGAGTGTTTTCCTCGTCTCACTATTTAAAAAAAAAAAAACAAAATTATTTTTTAAAATCATTGGAAACATTCTCGCATCACTTTCATATACTTACTTTTCACTTTCTTTTAGGAATTTAAAGCTCGAACAATTTTTGTAATTAATACTCCTATTTTTTTGGTCCACTCAACCCGAGCCGAAATAAGGAAATGAATTAATAACATCATGCACGTGATAGTTATCATTAATATCTCTTTTGTTTTTTACTTTTTACATCCCGTTGTAAGTACCGTTAGAATATCAAAGAGTTACTAGTTGCGACGTTAAATATTTACACTAATAAAAATATTGCTTACCATTACTCCTGTTATTTTGAACACAGCTGTATATATATATATATTAGGGCGGGTCGATTTATTTTTCGACAATTTCCCTATGATTTCCATATTCTATGGGTTATTCCATGAAAATTTGCCGAAGGAACCATACCTCTATCGTTAAAATCGAGTAGCCTACTTTTTGTTGGTAGACTTTTTCCCAAATTGACGTTCGTATGAAATATTACCTACACGTTCACATCCATAACTCAAAAACTATCCATCGGGTTTAATCGCCAGTAGGCGCGTTGGAAAGGTGAGCTCATTTTGATAAATTTACAAATAAAAATCTCCAACATTGGTCCAACGGTTCAAAAGTTACGGGCATTTTTGTCCAAATTTTGGAGCCTTTTTCCATTTTTTTCATGATTTTGTCCAAGAATATTACTTTCATGGCCATTTTTTTGGTTCAATCCATTATTTAATTCTATTTACAATTCAAAACGAAGAGTTTAAGCCCAAATTTATCGAATTCGGTTGATTAATTCATGCGATATTGCTAAAACAAAATAACACATAAAACCAACTTTTTGATTTTTTTTCCCTTTTTATTTTTGCTCTCTTTTTTGGGTTTGCATACGATTTATAAAGAATAATTCTTCGCTGACGTCATTTTGACAACAACAAATACACAGCAATTCTAATTGGACGAAACAATCAGCTGTAGTTGGCGGGGTGGGGATTCCAGTGTATGCTAGTTTTGTTTGAGCGTCATTTCAGTGAAGTGTTACTTGAAATAACTAACAAATAATCAAACTATTTTGAAATTTAGAAAAGATTTAAAGGTAAGTGTAAAAACATTGCTAACTATTATAGTTAATAGTTATATTATTATTCTATGAAAAACATATATAATTCTTTTAGTGACGGTTTAAAAAATGGATTCAGAGCCTGGTTCATCGCAAAATCCAACAGATACCCAACGCAGTAGTTTGCAACATTTGGTCTCTCATGATGTTTTTTCTTTTGGCGTGGGCTGTGAATTACCTGATATTAATCTGTCAACTAAACGAGATATATTGAAGTACTATTTTTTCTTGGCCGAACGTTCAAAAGCCCAAAGCAAAATGTTTTCGTATAAAAGATTTACTCCCCAAGTAGCAGACAGATTGTTAGAAATTTGGAATCAACTTAATATTGAACTTATACTCAAAGGTAGCATCATTAGAAAATTGAATAATTTGCTTGACGCATATAGTAATGCAGATAAACAACGAGTAAAACGCGCAACAGAATTCAAAAAATTCGTAGAATCAACAAACCAATTATTCAACATTGGAAAATGTAAATACAAATTGAAAGAAAACGACTGCTCATGTGGATCTATCCCAGAAAACTTAAAAGATTTCATGCGCGATCAATATAATGACAGAATACAAACGATACCGGAACACGATAGTGGAAGTGAAGAGACGATACCAACGACTATACCAACAATCCCAGTGAGCAACGATCCTACATACGAACCACATTATGACGAAATGGAAGTTGATGTGAGGTTCAGAATTAGTTCTACCACCACAAACATACACTCCCAGATACAATACTAAAAACTATGCAATGATGTGTGACAGATTTGGTGTGCATGATAGAATGGGATCAGCATTGGCAACAGCTCTGATGGAAGACCTGGGCGTAAAAGATGCTCATGGCAATCTTGTCATCATGGATAAAAGTAAACTTCGTAGAGAAAGAGAAAAATGGAGACAAGACGCACTTCGTAAGCGGTATGATGGCTCGAATTTGATATCATTTTCATTCGACGGCAGGAAAAATGATGCTCTAACTGTAGAAAAAATTGATGAGAAGTTGCATCCAAGGATGGTTAAAGAACCTCATCTAGTTGTTTTGAGGGAACCAAATTCTCAATTGATAGGCTACACAAAACTAGAAAGTGAAACTGCGGCAAGCAAAGTCAACAAATTGATCGAGTTCTTCCAAGAAAAACAATTGTCTCTCGATTCATTAATTGCCATATGCGCTGATGGTGAACCAACAAATACTGGCGTACACGGTGGAATTTTGCGACTATTCGAAAAACAGTTAAAGAGACCACTGCACTGGTTTGTGTGTCTTCTGCACTTTAACGAGCTTCCGTTTAGACATTTGTTTGACACTTTAGACAAATCAACCACCACTGGAATTTACTTGGAGTTGTAAATACAGTAATTCAAGATAATCCATATTTTGCACACTCAGAAAATATCTTGCTATCTATGTTGTTTGATGATAGAATGGAAAAACGAAACATTGCTATAAAGAAGATTTTACATTACCGAAGAGATATTGTCGACCCAACGGAACTTAGAGTTTATAAAAAATCTCTTATAAACTTTAATTGTACGGAATATACAAATATGATTGATTTAAATGACGATACCATTTTATTCGAACCACCGTTTACGCAAAGTTATTCGTATGAACATTTGGAGGGATATTTAAATTACGAAGTGCCACCGTTCGATGATCCACAAATTCCTTTACACATTCAAGGAACGGAAAGACATGTCCAATTGCTGGCTGCCACTGCTAAACGAGTTGCAGGAAATAATGTAGAAGGCGCTATGGCGACGACATTAGAGAGCCGTACGAAAACACCCAGACTTGAAAGCAAACAAGACTCGGAAAAAATAATGTTTTTTTTCACATTTTGTCTTTTACTACACTCAAATTGAATATTTTTTTTTGATAATAGGTTGATAGATACTTTATTATCTCTTAATTTGAATTTTTGTAGAAAAAAAAATAAAAAGGGAAAAAAAATCAAAAAGTTGGTTTTATGTGTTATTTTGTTTTAGCAATATCGCATGAATTAATCAATCGAATTCGATAAATTTGGGCTTAAACTCTTCGTTTTTAATTGTAAATTGAACTAAATAATGGACTGAGCCAAAAAAATGGCCATGAAAGTAATATTCTTGGACAAAATCATGAAAAAAATGGAAAAAGGCTCCAAAATTTGGACAAAAATGCCCGTAACTTTTGAACCGTTGGACCAATGTTGGAGATTTTTTTTTGTAAATTTATCAAAATGAGCTCACCTTTCCAACGCGCCTACTGGCGATTAAACCCGATCGATAGTTTTTGAGTTATGGATGTTAACGTGTAGGTAATATTTCATACGAACGTCAATTTGGGAAAAAATCTACCAACAAAAAGTAGGGGACTCGATTTTAACGATAGAGGTATGGTTCCTTCGGCAAATTTTCATGGAATAACCCATAGAATACGGAAATCATAGGGAAATTGGTGAATTTTTTCACTCCCTACAAATCGACCCGCCCTAATATATATATATATATATATATATATATGTGCATAGCGCATGTTGCGGGGACGGGATTTCGTTCCACAAGTTACTATGAAGACATTTTGTTAATTTGGGGACTGTCCCCAAACTTTTCATTATTCTACTGTTTACACTGAAGACATTTTACTGGATACAGCGCATATTATAGGGACTTTTTTGGCTGTATATATATATATATATATATTCATTGTGCATACTTTGAAGACATCTGTATATACAGCCAAAAAAGTCCCTATTATATGCGCTGTATCCAGAAAAATGTCTTCAGTGTAAACAGTAGAATAACGAAAAGTTTAAGGACAGTCCCCAAAGTATCAAAATGTCTTCAAAGTAACTTGTGGAACGAAAAACCGTCCCCGCAATATGTGCTGTGCACATATATATATATATATATATATATATATATATATATATATATATATATATATATATATATATATATATATATATATATATATATTAGGGGTGTTCTTATTTGTATGGGAAAATTTTAAAAGGTGTTTTTTCTAGTTCGCCGGCACGATTCTTGTTCCCTTTTGTTAAAAAAGTAATCCTGTAAAATTTGGAGTCAATCCGATAATTTTTAGTGGACCCGGAAACGATTTGAAAATTTTCATGGGGTCTATATGGGCAAAATATCCATTTTTAACGAAAGTAGTTACATCAAATGAAATTTCATATTAAAAAATAATTGTTTTTTATATATGATAAATTTATTAATCATTACTATTTTATTTATCATGTTATTAAAGTAGCTTTGTTATATGATGGATATTTCATTCGATAAGCCTCAACAACCTGAAGCAACAATTGTTTTTCGTCTTCATCATTTGTCAAGATTCTATTATAGTCTTGAATAAACTTAACGCCTCTCTCTGCAATATTATTGACGACAAATAAGTCCTTACATGCGGTCCAACCTTCTTCAAATGCGTATGATGTTTCCCAACTTGAAGGCTCTAACAGTAAAAACTCCATTGGCAAACCAAATTTACTAAAGAAACATTTTGTTTTCTCTGACACGAAATCACACAACGAAATATTTTTAAAATCCAATAAATTCGAACATCTTCGACCATTTTCTAATTTTACTACTGGTTCCTTTAATTTGAGGTTTTTAAGCATTTTCTGTTTCTCTTCTGGGTATTTTCGAATCATAAAAAGCCAGAGCTACTACTTGCTCTGAAATGTACCATAAATGGTTGCTCATTTTTTTTAGAATTATTGCTGATATGTCCGTGTCTATTTCAGTATACTTTATGGCATCTTGAATAAAAGTTAAATCTTGAAGCGGTGCGTCTATAGCATTAGTACATTTGAACCAAACTTTGATATAAAGAGTCACTATTAAAACGCAAATATCGCGTAAACCATTCAATTCCTTCTTCGTTAGCTTGAATTGATCACAGAACATAAATATTTTCAAGGAATATATAGCCTTTGCCATCCAGCGTGCATGGCTAGTTGGTCCAGGCGTTCGGAAATTATACTGCTCTGCACCGACAAACATCAAAGCCAACTGTAGTAATTCTTTATAGTCTTCTCGATTTTGAGATTTAGCCAGTTGAGCATAGCAAAAAGTTTTACAGTGTTCTAGTTCAGCTGCACTTATTTTTTCACAAATGGTCGAATCTTCAATGCCACTTTTGCTGGTTTATTTATATTTGGCCAAAATTTTCCAAATCTTTCAAAGATGGGAACTTCTGGTGTAGAGGTTGAATAAAGTTTTGTTTCGAAAACACTTCGCAAAACGACCTCATAAATATGGTGGCGGCAAGGTAGATTGATAAGACTACGGCCAATTTTTTTTTCTAAAAGAACTGCAGCACCTGTTTTTATGCCAGTATTTGTTGACGTTGTATCATATGACAAGCCTTTGACTTGATCCACAATTTTCCATTCACGTAATTTTTCATACACTATATCAGCAATATTTTCACCACTCGAAGATGCTACTTTTGGTGCGCCTAGAAATTTTGATGTGCCGTTGAAACTAACAGAAATTGCGATTCGCTCAACCTTCGTGGGGCCGATCAAGTCTTTCATGAATTTTCCATCAAAATGAGCTACCAGCGATCCAGTTTTACTCACCTATAAATGATGAAAAGATTGTTACAATATCAAAAACCAACTCTTGCTGAAAATCACAATTTACATTATCAGTGAAATTAGCTGAAATTTCTTCAGATTCCCTTAAACGGTTCTCTTGGCGTAAACGATGAATAGTTGAACGATTGATTGCAAGTTCTTCTACACGTAGTCCAAATGCTTCACGTGCTGCTATGAGAATATGAACTGCCATTCCATCAGACACTTTGGCATTGTCAAGAGCTGCTAGCAACCTTGCTGTTAAAAAATTTTTGCGCCCTCGTTTTTGACCATGATTACTTTTTGAGGTTACATGTGTTTCATCATTATGCATCTCGTTGCTTGATATGTCACTAATATCACCTTCATCATTACACTCCATTAATTGAGAAACATCTATAAAATATGAAAAATAAAACATTACAATATTGAAGTTCGTCACCCTTACCTGTGCGGCTCATTTCCTCCTCATGCTTTCTTTTCCTTGCAGCTTCCTTATCTTTCCGTACTTGTGCTCTATTTTCCCGATCCCACAAAACCTTGTCAACACCAGCCATACAACCGGGACGTCCTTTTTTTCTTTGCATTTCAAGAAACTCTCTATCTTCTGCAATCCGAATTTTTTCTAGTGCATCAGCGGTAGCAATATCAAATAAGTCGTCTAGACTATTCAAAAATGACTCAGCAGCTTCTTTTTGGGAACTCGACCTTTTACCAGGAACTGTTTTCTGAATGATTTTCCATTTGTCGTATAATTTTACAAGCTTTTCAACGCATTTGTGCTCTTCTCGAATAGGTATACGTGCTTGCTGCCAAAATATTTCCACTGCACTAATTGCTAGCTTCGCACCAAGCATCGCAGTCATTTTTACAAACCGCATGTTGTAAAATAAAACTTGCAAGACCTGACGATTAGACGGTAGTTTTGCACCAGTAATTTGATGAGAAACATTTCCAATTAGATCGATTTTCTTCAAATTTTCAATGGCTTTACGCGTTCCAATAACTGAAGCACTCGACATTATTAATTTCTTTTATTATTTAACAATAATTAAATAACAAATTAATCTAGAAAAATCTATTATTATTAAATTATTAATTCTTTTCGATTTCACTGATAAGAACTCACTCCACTGCGATCACAAATTACGATTTTAAGTAGAACTATGAACTGTTTGCTTCCAAAGCCAAAAATAAAGCGAAAATTAAAAACACAAGAGAAAATGTTCTCGAAAATGTCCCGTTATCAGCAGTATATGCAATTTTTAGTAGCTCAAGAGTACACAATTTCTTGGAATATGTTCTGCGCCAAAAGTAAAGCGTGCGAAAATAAATTTATGTTTTTTTAAGTAGGTAACTGTTATTGCGACTTTAGAGAACTAAACAGTCAATATCATGCATTTGATATTTATTTTTTATAATTTTAAGAGAAGAAAACCAAAAACAGTTATTGTTTCATTTCCTTTTGTGATGGATAAAATAAAGTTCAAAATTAAAATGTAACTACTTTCGTTAAAAATGGATATTTTGCCCATATAGACCCCATGAAAATTTTCAAATCGTTTCCGGGTCCACTAAAAATTATCGGATTGACTCCAAATTTTACAGGATTACATTTTTAACAGAAGGGAACAAGAATCGGGCCGGCGGTTGATAAATTTCAATAATTTCAAAATAAGAACACCCTTAATATATATATATGTATCTATTATTCCACTGTTTACACTGAAGACATTTTACTGGCTACAGCGCATATTAAAGGGACAGATGTCTTCAAAGTATGGGCAATGAATATATATATATATATATATATATGTGTGCACAGAGCATGTTGCGGGGACGGGTTTTCGTTCCACAAGTTACTATGAAGACATTTTGTTACTTTGGGGACCGTCCTCAAACTTTAAATTAATATACTGTATACACTAAAGACATTTTACTGGATACAGCGCATATTAAAGGGACTTTTTTGGCTGTATATACAGATGTCTTCAAAGTATGCATAATGAATATATATATATATATATATATATATATATATATATATATATATATATGCATTGCCCATACTTTGAAGACATCTGTATATACAGATGTCTTCAAAGTATGCATAATGAATATATATATATATATATATATATATATATATATATATATATATATGCATTGCCCATACTTTGAAGACATCTGTATATACAGCCAAAAAAGTCCCTTTAATATGCACTGTATCCAGTAAAATGTCTTCAGTGTAAACGGCGGAATAACGAAAAGTTTAAGGACAGTCCCCAAAGTAACAAAATGTCTTCATAGTAACTTGTGGAACGAAAAACCGTCCCCGTAGCATGTGCTGTGCACACATATATATATATATATATATATATATATATATATATGCATTGCCCATACTTTGAAGACATCTGTATATACAGCCAAAAAAGTCCTTATAAAATGCGCTGTGTCCAGTAAAATGTCTTCAGAGTACACACTAGAATAATGAAAAGTTTAAGGACAGTCCCCAAAGTAACAAAATGTCTTCATAGTAACTTGTGGAACGAAAACCCGTCCCCGCAATATGTGCTATGCACATATATATATATATATATATATATATATATATATATATATGTATTTATATATATTTCAAAGAAACCTTTTTATTTAAATTAGAAAAAAACCGGTTGACCGGTAGCAGAAACCGAAACCGGTTTTTTCAAAAGGCCGGTTTTTTGAATACTCTAATCACAATGTAGTGATGTTACGAGATCTGTGATGTATGCAATTTTTTATATTTTATTTGTTATATTATATTTTTTTAAAACTGATAAATTAAAAAAAATATCAAATTTTTTAAAATTAAAAAATAAAATAACTACCTATTTTTATGTATATATATATATATATATATATATATGCACAGCACATGTTGCGGGGACGGGTTTTCGTTATACAAGTTACTATGAAGACATTTTGTTACTTTGGGGACTGTCCTTAAACTTTTCGTTATTCTACTGTTTACACTGAAGACATTTTACTGGACACGGCGCATTTTATAGGGACTTTTTTGGCTGTATATACAGATGTCTTCAAAGTATGGGCAATGCATATATATATATATATATATATATATATACATATATATAGCCCAAAAAGTCCCTATTATATGCGCTGTATCCAGTAAAATGTCTTCGGTGTAAACAGTAGAACAACGAAAAGTTTAAGGACAGTCCCCAAAGTAACAAAATGTCTTCATAGTAACTTGTGGAACGAAAAACCGTCCCCGCAACATGTGCTGTGCACATATATATATATATATATATATTCATTGCCCATACTTTGAAGACATCTGTATATACAGGCAAAAAAGTCCCTATAATAAGCGCTGTATCCAGTAAAATGTCCTCAGTGTAAACAGTTGAATAACGAAAAGTTTAAGGACAGTCCCCAAAGTAACAAAATGTCTTCATAGTATCTTGTGGAACGAAAGGCCGTCCCCACAACATGTGCTGTGCACATATATATATATATATATATATATATATATATATATATATATACAGCCAAAAAAGTCCCTATAATATGGGCTGTATCCAGTAAAATGTCTTCAGTGTAAACAGTAGAATAACGAATAGTTTAAGGACAGTCTCAAAAGTAACAAAATGTCTTCATTGTAACTAGTGGTGTCCACAAACTTTTCATTATTCTACTGTTTACACTGAAGACATTTTGCTGGATACAGCCTATATTATAGGGACTTTTTTGGCTGTATATACAGATGTCTTCAAAGTATGCATAATGAATATATATATATATATATATATATATATATATATATATATATATATATATATATATATATTCATTTCGCATACTTTGAAGACATCTGTATATACAGCCAAAAAAGTCCCTATAATATGCGCCGTATCTAGTAAAATGTCTTCAGTGTAAACAGTAGAATAATTAAAAGTTTGAGGACGGTCCCCAAAGTACCAAAATGTCTTCATAGTAGCTTGTGGAACGAAAACCAGTCCCCGCAACATGCGCTATGCACATATATATATATATATATGTGCATAGCGTATGCTGCGGGGACGGGTTTTCGTTCCACAAGTTACTATGAAGACATTTTGTTACTTTGGGGACTGTCCGCAAACTTTTCATTATTCTACTGTTTACATTGAAGACTTTCTACTGGATATAGCGCATAATATAGGGACTTTTTTGGCTGTATATACAGATGTCTTCAAAGTATGCACAATGAATATATATATATATATATATATATATATATATATATATATGTATATATATATATATATGCATTGCCCATACTTTGAAGACATCAGTATATACAGCCAAAAAAGTCCCTATAAAATGCGCTGTATCCAGTAAAATGTCTTCAGAGTAAACACTAGAATAATGAAAAGTTTAAGGACAGTCCCCAATGTAACAAAATGTCTTCATAGTAACTTCTGGAACGAAAAACCGTCCCCGCAACATGCGCCGAGCACATATATATATATATATATATATATATATGGTATGGGCAATGAATATATTTATATATATATATATATATATATATATATATATATATATATGCATTGCCCATACTTTGAAGACATCTGTATATACAGCCAAAAAAGTCCCTATAAAATGCGCTGTGTCCAGTAAAATGTCTTCAGAGTAAACACTAGAATAACGAAAAGTTTAAGGACAGTCCCCAAAGTAACAAAATGTCTTCATAGTAACTTGTGGAACGAAAACCCGTCCTCGAAACATGTGCTGTGCACATATATATATATATACATATATATATATATATATATATGGTATGGGCAATGAATATATATATATATATATATATATATATATATATATATATATATATATATATATATATATATATATATATATATGCATAGCGCATGTTGCGGGGACGGGTTTTCGTTCCACAAGTTATTATGAAGACATTTTGTTACTTTGGGGACTGTCCACAAACTTTTCATTATTCTACTGTTTACACTGAAGACATTTTACTGGATACAGCTCATATTACGGGGTCTTTTTTGGCTGTATATACAGATGTCTTCAAAGTAAAGTGTGAAATGCACATATATATATATATATTCATTATGCATACTTAGAAGACATCTGTATATACAGCCAAAAAAGTCCCTATAATATAGGCTGTATCCAGCAAAATGTCTTCAGTGTAAACAGTAGAATAACGAAAAGTTTCAGGACAGTCCCCAAAGTAACAAAATGTCTTCATAGTAACTTGTGGAACGAAAAACCGTCCCCGCAACATGCACCGCGCACATATATATATATATATATATATATATATATATATATTCATTGCGCATACTTTGAAGACATCTGTATATACAGCCAAAAAAGTCACTATAATATGCGCTGAATCCAGTAAAATGTCTTCAGTGTAAACAGTAGAATAACGAAAAGTTTAAGGACAGTCCCAAAAGTAACAAAATGTCTTCATAGTAGCTTGTGGAACGAAAAACCGTCCCCGCAGCATGTGCTGTGCACATATATATATATATATATATATATATATATATATATATATATTCATTTCGCATACTTTGAAGACATCTGTATATACAGCCAAAAAAGTCCCAATAATATGCACTGTATCTAGTAAAATGTCTTCAGTGCAAACAGTAGAATAACGAAAAGTTTAAGGACAGTCCCCAAAGTAACAAAATGTCTTCATAGTAACTTGTGGAATGAAAAACCGTCCCCACAACATGTGCTGTGCACATATATATATATATATATATATATATATATATGTGCACAGCTCATGTTGCGGGGACGGTTTTTCGTTCCACAAGTTACTATAAAGACATTTTGTTACTTTGAGGACCGTCCTTAAACTTTTAATTAATCTACCGTATACACTAAAGACAGTTTACTGGATACAGCGCATATTATAGGGACTTTTTTGGCTGTATATACATATGTCTTCAAAGTATGTGCAATGCATATATATATATATATATATATATATATATATATATGTGCACGGCGCATGTTGCGGGGACGGTTTTTCGTTCCACAAGTTACTATGAAGACATTTTGTTACTTTGGAGACTGTCCTTAAACTTTTCGTTATTCTACTGTTTATACTGTAATTTTGGTTATTAATTCAACGGTACCCCTTTGGTACCTTCTGACCCCAAATGGGTTAATTAATGTGTTAGCATCTGTGTTGTACTCCCTTCCTTTACAATTCTGATCGCAGTATTTACACAGATTATAACTAGTAGTAGGTAACGGTACCTTTTTCATTGCCAGTCATCCTTTTTTTTATGCTAGTTTTTTACTAGTTAGTTTATTATCGTTTTGGCTACATTCCCTCGCACTACGTGTATCTTCACTTTTTGTACAAAAGGTAAAATAAATTAATAAAAATAAAGTTGAGAACTTTTATCTCACACCCTTGGAAAATTTTTGTCTTTTATTTTCATGAACCTTGCTTTACGGCAAACATTTTGGTCCTTCGAACCGGATTTTGAAGGAAAATAAGGACAAAAATTGGAAATAATTTTTTTTTATATTTCCAGCATCCATCTTGTTTTTGTGGCAACAACCCCAACAATATCATCGATTTTGTTTTAAAATTAATTTTATTTACATCAAAAAAAAAGGTGCGTGTAGTTCTTTATATCTGAGCTTTTAAAGTGAAAAAAAAGAAGGCATTTAATTAAAAAGTGTAAATTAAAAATTTACTTAACATAAAAAAGTATTAACATTTTAATACCTTTTGTGTTAGTTTCTATTGTGAATGATCGTATTACAACCCTTCGCGATACTAATATCCACTACAGTCCATTCTTTTGACACTTGTCATTTTTATAACTTTCGTTTTTAAATTTTTCACGACCGTGCATTTGTTTACTCGGACGGACAAACATAATTTTTTTTCTGACAAAATTTCGTTTATAATTTTGTTTTATCGAATTAAAATTAAATACGGTGTAAAAAAATAAATAAACAATTAAATTTTATATTTTTAATTATATCCTCGAAAAAAATATCCGTCGGGTTTATACAAACAAAAAGTGCCTAAATTTGTGAGTGATTTGTTTTTCTTTTAAACAATATAAATATATACAAAGTGTGTGAAGATAAATACGAAAGTTATCGAAAGTTAAATTCGATAACTTTGACGCTAAGTGTGAAGTTAAATACGAAAAAAAAAATGCGGAAAACATTAAAATTAACGCTAATTGAAAAATAAAATTTAAAAAACACCGAGAAAGGACAAAAGTGACGCTAAGTGTGAAGTTAAAATCGAAAAAAATTAAAAATTAAAAAATACAGAAAAAACAAAATCGTTACGCTAAAATTAAGGTTTTTGGCCACTGTGGCCAAACTGGACGAGGTACACATATGAGTGATACCTCAAATTAAAGGTCTGACCGTGCCCTATTTAAATGTAAAAGCGGTTTTGCTGAATTGATTTTCAGAAAATTTTTTAAATTTTTTTAATTTCACTCTTATTACTGATTGTTGGGTTAGAAATTCCTCTGAAGGATTTTGGCCACTGTGGCCAAATTGAACTAGGTACACATATGAGTGATACGTCAAATTAAAGGTCTTACCGTGCCCTATTTAAATGTAAAAGCGGTTTTTCTAAATTGATTTTCAGAAAATTTTTTTAATTTCACTCTTATTACTGATTGTTGGGTACGAAATTCCTCTGAAGGATTTTGGCTAATATGGCCAAACTAGACGAGGTACACAAATGAGTGATACCTCAAATTAAAGGTCTGACCGTGCCCAATTTAAATGTAAAAGCGGTTTTTCTGAATTGATTTTCAGAAAATTTTTAAAATTTTTTTAATTTCACTCTTATTACTGATTGATGGATACGAAATTCCTCTTAAGGATTTTCGCCACTGTGGCCAAATTGAACTAGGTACACATATGAGTGATACGTCAAATTTAAGGTCTTACCGTGCCCTATTTAAATGTAAAAGCGGTTTTTCTGAATTGATTTTCAGAAAATTTTTAAAATTTTTGTAATTTCACTCTAATTACTGATTGTTGGGTTAGAAATTCCTCTGAAGGATTTTGGCCACTGTGGCCAAATTAGACTAGGTACACATATGAGTGATACGTCAAATTAAAGGTCTGACCGTGCCCTATTTAAATGTAAAAGCGGTTTTTCTGAATTGATTTTCAGAAAATTTTTAAAATTTTTTTAATTTCACTCTTATTACTGATTGTTGGGTTAGAAATTCCTCTGAAGGATTTTGGCCACTGTGGCCAAACTGGACTAGGTACACATATGAGTGATACCTCAAATTAAAGGTCTGACCGTGGCCTATTTAAATGTAAAAGCGGTTTTTCTGAATTGATTTTCAGAAAATTTTTAAAATTTTTTTAATTTCACTCTTATTACTGATTGTTGGGTTAGAAATTCCTCTGAAGGATTTTGGCCACTGTGGCCAAACTGGACTAGGTACACATATGAGTGATACCTCAAATTAAAGGTCTGACCGTGGCCTATTTAAATGTAAAAGCGGTTTTTCTGAATTGATTTTCAGAAAATTTTTAAAATTTTTTTAATTTCACTCTTATTACTGATTGTTGGGTTAGAAATTCCTCTGAAGGATTTTGGCCACTGTGGCCAAACTGGACTAGGTACACATATGAGTGATACCTCAAATTAAAGGTCTGACCGTGGCCTATTTAAATGTAAAAGCGGTTTTTCTGAATTGATTTTCAGAAAATTTTTAAAATTTTTTTAATTTCACTCTTATTACTGATTGTTGGGTTAGAAATTCCTCTGAAGGATTTTGGCCACTGTGGCCAAACTGGACTAGGTACACATATGAGTGATACCTCAAATTAAAGGTCTGACCGTGGCCTATTTAAATGTAAAAGCGGTTTTTCTGAATTGATTTTCAGAAAATTTTTAAAATTTTTTTAATTTCACTCTTATTACTGATTGTTGGGTTAGAAATTCCTCTGAAGGATTTTGGCCACTGTGGCCAAACTGGACTAGGTACACATATGAGTGATACCTCAAATTAAAGGTCTGACCGTGGCCTATTTAAATGTAAAAGCGGTTTTGCTGAATTGATTTTCAGAAAATTTTTAAAATTTTTTTAATTGCCAATTTGGCCACAGTGGCCAAAATCCTTCAGAGGAATTTCTAACCCAACAATCAGTAATAAGAGTGAAATTAAAAAAATTTTAAAAATTTTCTGAAAATCAATTCAGCAAAACCGCTTTTACATTTAAATAGGGCACGGTCAGACCTTTAATTTGAGGTATAACTCATATGTGTACCTCGTCCAGTTTGGCCACAGTGGCCAAAAACCTTAATTTTAGCGTAACGATTTTGTTTTTTCTGTATTTTTTAATTTTTTTCGATTTTAACTTCACACTTAGCGTCACTTTTGTCCTTTCTCGGTGTTTTTTAAATTTTATTTTTCAATTAGCGTTAATTTTAATGTTTTCCGCATTTTTTTTTTTTCGTATTTAACTTCACACTTAGCGTCAAAGTTATCGAATTTAACTTTCGATAACTTTCGTATTTATCTTCACACACAAAATCCTTCAGAGAAATTTCTAACCCAACAATCAGTAATAAGAGTGAAATTAAAAAAATTTTAAAAATTTTCTGAAAATCAATTCAGAAAAACCGCTTTTACATTTAAATAGGGCACGGTCAGACCTTTAATTTGACGTATCACTCATATGTGTACCTAGTCCAATTTGGCCACAGTGGCCAAAATCCTTCAGAGGAATTTCTAACCCAACAATCAGTAATTAGAGTGAAATTAAAAAAATTTTAAAAATTTTCTGAAAATCAATTCAGCAAAACCGCTTTTACATTTAAATAGGCCACGGTCAGACCTTTAATTTGAGGTATCACTCATATGTGTACCTCGTCCAGTTTGGCCACAGTGGCCAAATCTTCAGAGGAATTTCTAACCCAACAATCAGTAATAAGAGTGAAATTAAAAAAATTTAAAAAATTTTCTGAAAATCAATTCAGCAAAACCGCTTTTACATTTAAATAGGGCACGGTCAGACCTTTAATTTGAGGTATCACTCATATGTGTACCTCGTCCAGTTTGGCCACAGTGGTCAAAAACCTTAATTTTAGCGTAACGATTTTGTTTTTTCTGTATTTTTTAATTTTTTTCGATTTTAACTTCACACTTAGCGTCACTTTTGTCCTTTCTCGGTGTTTTTTAAATTTTATTTTTCAATTAGCGTTAATTTTAATGTTTTCCGCATTTTTTTTTTCGTATTTAACTTCACACTTAGCGTCAAAGTTATCGAATTTAACTTTCGATAACTTTCGTATTTATCTTCACACACTTATATACAAGCATATTAAATTTGCATATTACAGTGTTATTTACATAAAGATTAGTTTTTTTATTATTTTTCATTTGCTTTGTGCTTTCCTCACTTGTACATACAAGCTTAGTTAAAGCATACATACGTACTGTATTGTTGTTGTCACATTTTTTAGTTAACAAAAAGTCACCCTACTGTCCGTTTTAGTCGCGACTTATTGAGTTTGTGTCTTTCATTTTAAATAATTTTTGGATTATTTCTTTTCGAATTTTTGGCCAAATTTATTGGGAAATTTGAAAAATTCTTTGATATCTTCGTAAATTTTCGTATATTTTCGGATTTCTTCGGGTTTTTTTTCAAACTTTTTCGATTTTTTTGTATTTTTTTTTTCTTTTCGAATTTTTTTTTTTCAAATTATTTCTTATCAACAGAATAAAATGTCTGATAACGCTTTGGATATTTTTATTAGAGAGTCCGACGCTCTTATTAAATTCGAAGCAAAGTTTAATGAGCTTCGCGAAAATGCGCATACGGGTTTTACGCTAGAAATACGCGGAAAAGAACTTAGCGGTTTATGGGAAACTGTTAAAACTTCCTATAAAACGTGTTTAAGTTATTTGGAGAAATCTGAAAACGCTGCATCCTCTTATGTGGACGCAGCGGAAGCGAAATATGACGCGAGTTTTAATGCGTATGTCAGTTGTTTAGCGGCAATTAACGAGAAATTGAAATACTTCGAACCTCAAGGCAGTGCTGACGCAAAACCAAGTGAGAAATCTACTTCTGAACCGGTTACATCAGAAGATTTTGGTTTTAATTTTAACCTTCCGCCGTGCAATATTCCGGTTTTCGACAGTAAAGTAATTTCTTGGCCCACTTTTCGGGATCTTTTCACCGCGGTTTACATAAATAACTCGCGTGTAAGTCCCATTGTTCGACTTTTTGCGTTACTTGACAAAACAAGTGGCGATGCATCGGAACTTGTTTCAAAAGCGCCGCTTACTAATAAAGGTTTTGACATCGCCTGGAAAAGCCTTACCGATAAATATGAAAATGTACGTTTGTTGGTAAATCATCAGCTTATTTCGCTTTTTAATCTTCCTTTTTTGGATAAGGAAACCGATGAGGGCTTGAAATCATTACAACGCGGTATAAACAGTTGTTTGTCAGCTCTGTCTACTTTGGACATCTCATCTTCTGGGGATTTGAGCTCACACATGATTGTTTTCATGTGTCTTCAACGGTTGCCTGCCATTACGGTTAATCTTTGGGAACAGTCGGTTAAAGATAAAAAGGCTTTATCGCTCTGGAGTGATTTAGATCGGTTACTGACGGAAAGGATCGACACTTTAGAGTGTTCGCGTGATCTGCGAAGTTCTCATCTTTCAAAAAGGACCGCTGAATTGAAAGTAAAATCGCATCATACAAAGGCCACTACGTCGGTAAACACTTTTTGCGTTCTATGCAAAAATCAGGTGCATTTTTTGCGTTCTTGCCCTCATTTTAAAGGGTTTTCCGTTGCTGATAGATACTCTACCGTTAAAAAGTTTCATTGTTGTGTCAATTGTCTTTCAAGGACACATGAAGCTAAGGATTGTAGTAGTACTTATAATTGTTCTAAATGCAATAAACGTCACCATACTTTATTGCATCGTGATTCCAATGAGGGATCGGCTAGGGAGAATACTTCTTCTAATTCGGCTGTAGGTTCGGGTACAGCTCTTCGTCTTCCTAAACCTACAACAGCTGATCCCAATACACAATCCACGTCGAATGGTGCCAATCCTACATATCCTGCTAGACAGGTATTTCATACCTCGTTGAATAAGGATGTGCTTTTGGGAACGGCTATGGTGAATATCGTTCACCAGGGTATTACGTATCCAGCCCGGGCACTAATTGACCCTGCTTCGGAAAGTTCTTTCATATCGGAACGTTTGCGAAATCGGTTAAAACTTCCGACATACACTACGAATTGTCGTATCTCCGGCGTTGAACAAATTTCGTCTACTTCTAAGAAAATTTGTTCTGTTAAAATTGGTTCTTCGGTTGACACATCCTTTTCGTTGGAATTTTTAGCGGTTGTTTTGTCAAATATTTCGGGAAGTTTACCATCTTGTGCAATACCTACCAATGTAAGGGCAAACTTACCAAATATTCGTTTGGCGGATGCGAATTTCTTTGACAGTAGACCTGTTGATCTTTTACTTGGCGCTGAACTTTATCCCAGCATTCAAGAAAGGGAAATTCCTAAAAATGTTTTAGGTTCGTTGTTGGCTCAGAATACTGTTTTCGGTTGGATTATTACCGGTCCAATTATACAACCTCAGGTTCGTGTCTTTTCTACTAAGGTAGAATTTTCGGAGGAAGATTGCCTGAATAGAAATCTTCTTCGATTTTGGGAACTTGAGGAAACCCCTAAAAAGAAAATCTTGTCTACTTTTGACAACTTTTGTAAGGAAAATTATAAACGGACTACGCGTCGGGGTTCTGATGGTCGCTACATTGTGACGCTTCCTTTCAAGCCTGAATTTCCTCAGCAATTGCATTTGGGTATATCTCGGTCTAGTGTACTGAAACAGTACCTTAGAACTGAGTCCTCCCTTCTACGAAGACCTAAAATAAAGAAAATGTATGACAACGTCGTTAATGAATATTTGAAATTAGGTCATATGAAACTTGTTTCTGGATCATCTTATACAACTATGGCTTGCTATTTACCACATCATCCAGTAGTTAAACCTGAACGGAAAACTACAAAGTTGCGCGTCGTTTTCAACGCCTCGAACAAAACGTCGAATGGAGTAAGTCTTAGAGATTCTCCGACGGAGAACGTGAGGGAATATGAGTTGCAGACTGTTACTTTCGGCGTTAATTGCGCCCCTTATCTCGCTATTCGCACTTTGTTGCAATTGGCCGACGATTGTGAGGCTGAGTACCCTGAGGCATCGCACATTCTACGAAAGTGCATGTACGTTGACGACGTTTTAACAGGGACTCACGATATTTCATCTGCTCTGATCGCCCGTGATCAACTTATAGCTGCTTTGTCTTCAGCAAAATTCGACCTTCGGAAATGGACATCAAACGACCGCTCAATTTTAGAGGGTTTTCCATCGGAACATTTGGTCGATGCGAAACTTTTGACGTTTGTTGAGTCAAGTAGTTCGAAAACTTTGGGTATCCAATGGAATGCTCAATTAGACTCGTTTTACTTTAAGGTTGATCCGCTCGCGCACAAATCAGGTTATACCAAAAGGGAAGTTTTGTCCACTATTGCCAAACTATTTGATCCTGTTGGTTGGCTAGGTCCAGTTGTGATTATAGCGAAAATGATCATGCAAAGAGTGTGGCTGGATAACATCGATTGGGAAGATTCGCTTCCACCTACTACTGCAAATGATTGGAAAAAATTTGTAACTTCATATCACGAAGTAAACAGCATACGAATTCCGCGTTGGATTCACTATACTCCTGATTCTTTCGCCGAACTTCATGTTTTTTCTGATGCCTCGGAAAAGGCATACGCGGGGGTGATATATATTCGCATTGAATCCCCCAACGGCGTAATTCACACCCATTTATTGTCATGCAAGACTAAAGTGGCCCCCATAAAATCAATTTCAATTCCACGTCTTGAACTTTGTGGGGCAGTTTTAGTTTCTGAGCTCTTGAAAACTGTACTTAATGAAATTGACATTCGTCTTCAGCGAATTTATTGTTGGACTGATTCGACGATTGTCCTTTCTTGGCTGAGGAAGGACCCTTGTTCTTGGACCACCTTTGTTGCTAACAGGGTTTGTAGAATTCAGGAAAATGTAGGCCGACATAATTGGTATCACGTCCGATCTGAGGACAACCCTGCCGATTTGGGTAGCCGAGGCATTTCGCCATCGGAGCTTGCCAAAAATTCACTTCGGTGGCATGGGCCACAGTGGCTTTATCAAAATAAATCAGAGTGGAGTACTACTGATTTATCACGCCTTGACACTGACGTCGAGAGTCGGGTGGTTAAAGTTTATGCATCGTTCTTTACGGATAAAAACGGGAAGAATGTTTATGTGGATATTCTTGAGGATTTTTCTCGTTTTGATAGGGCACTTCGCGTAATTTCATATGTTTTGCGATTCTTTTATAACGCTCCTCCATCTCATAAATCAGGTCGTCGTTCGTGCGTGAATAATACTCTTTCGAGTTACGAATTGAAAAGAACGAAATTGCATTTGGCTAGAGTGTCGCAGAAACTTCACTTTGCGGAGGAATACAGATGTCTTTTGGATAAGGAACTTTTACCACCTAAAAGCTTTCTTCTTACTTTGAACCCTTTTCTTGATAAGGACGGCGTTATAAGGTTAAACGGTCGTTTAGTGAAATTTCCGTCGCTTACCTATACGGAACAGCATCCGATTATTTTGCCCTATTCGAGCAGATTTACGCTGCTTTTGTCAGAGTTCGTTCATTTGATTTCTATTCACGATGGAAATCAGCTGATGCTTCGAATACTTCGCATCGAGTATTGGGTTCCCAGAATAAAGTCTAAAATTCGCGCCGTCATCGGCCGTTGCAAACGTTGTGTTCTCGACAGGAAAGAATCTTGCAGCCAAATTATGGCTGCGCTCCCGCCTGAAAGAACTCTTCTTGATAGGCCTTTTACCACCACCGGTGTTGATTTTGCAGACCCCTTTGATATCAAAAGTTTCACAGGTCGTGCTTGTAAAATAACTAAGGGATATGTATGTATATTTGTTTGCTTTTCTACGAAAGCAATTCATTTGGAAGCGGCTTCTGATTTATCTACGCCAACCTTTTTAGCTGCCTTCCAACGATTTATTTCGCGGCGTGGATGCCCTGGCACAATATTTTCGGATAATGGCACTAACTTTGTGGGTGCGTCGCGTAAATTGGAAAAAGATTTTAAAACTTTTCTTAGGGAAAGTCAGACTACGGTAAGTTCTACTTATGGGCTTCAGGGTCTTTCGTGGCGCTTTATCCCAGCCGGCGCTCCACATATGGGAGGCCTTTGGGAAGCCGGTGTGAAGAGCTTTAAACTTCACTTTAGAAAAGAGGCACAATCTTTCAAATGTACGTTTGAAGAACTCTCGACCATTCTTGCGAGAATCGAAGCGTGCCTTAATTCGCGCCCTCTCTGTCCTATGACTGACAATCCTCAGGAACCGGTTGCGCTGACCCCTGGTCACTTTTTAGTTGTTTCTCCAATTCTGGCTCCTCCGGAGCCTACAATTTCTGACCCTCCCTTAAGTTTAATAAATCGATTCCAAAAATTGAAAGCTCTTTCGCAGCATTTCTGCCGTCGGTGGAAAGAAAAATATTTAATGTCGTTGCACAAACGCTATAAATGGAAAAATCCAGAACGTGAACTTCAGGTAGACGATTTGGTTGTTATTCGGCACGAACAACTACCTCCAACTTCGTGGAGATTAGGCCGCGTCGTAAAACTCTATCCTGGTAGTGACGGTCACGTTCGGGTCGTGGACGTAAAAACAGCGAACGGGGTTGTAAGACGACACATCGCAAAACAGGTCATTCTGACCAACTCATAAACACACAATAGTTTTCGTCGCCGTTAATATTCATTGTTTCTTAGCATTATGGACGCATTACCAACGTTTTTTGATGATGCCATTCCTGACGATTATGACGAAGCAATGGAAACTACACAATCTGAAGCTGCAGCACCACCTTTGGTAGCTCCAACAGCTTCGAAAGCTACAACTTCCTCATCGTCTGCAATTGCACCCTCGCCTGTAATTACCACACCGCCTCTGTCGGTGAAGGCATCAACTCCTGTTGGTGTACCTTCATCGACCGTTACAACATGCATTGCAACTCCAGTCGTCGCCGTGACTTCCGAATCTTTATCGGAGGCCATTAGACCATCAGGCTCGAAATCGCCGACGAAAACTTCAAACGTAGCTCGCTCCTTCCGCCAGTGTCGGGTTTGTAACAACAAACATCCTTTGCGTTATTGTCCGCTGTTTAAGAAAATGAGTCACGAGCAGAAGCTTCGTATGGTGATCCTCCATAGATACTGCTCTCGCTGCCTGGCTCACTCACACATATCCAGAGACTGTGTTAGCACTTTTCGGTGCAGTGTCTGTAAGGGTGACCATAATACCATTTTGCATGCTCGGTCTCCTCCTCCCGGAGTCTCCAGCAAAACCAAAGTTGCTTCCAACAAAGCTCGCACTGGCCAAGCTTGCTCAAAAAATAAACAATCTGTCCGTCCGATTTCTATCACCAAAAAAAAAAATAAGATTCTTCACAAAATCCGTCAGACGTCGTCCGCTCCTCAAGCGTGTCCGTTGCCAATAAAACATGTGGTCACCTTTTCTCCCACTCTGGTAGCCAAATTATATCTACCGAAGACCACAGTCCCGATACGTGCAGCCTTGGACCCTTGTAGCAAGGTTAGCTACATTTGCGAAACCATGGTCCACAAACTTCGGCTGCCCGTTACCAAAGTGGATAATGACAGCTATTGTTGCCTGACTGTTGGTTCTACGTACGATCCCAACCAGCAGATAAACTTCACTGCCAGAGTGTGGAAAATGAGGGGTATTAACACTCCTACGGAATCAGTCCCGGACACGATTAAGGATCAGTTTGATGGGTACCTTCTGGCTGACCCTAATTTCAATCAAGCTGCACGGGTTTTCTTAGTTTTGGGACCAGAAATAACGCCTCAGATTATGAAAAATAAAACGTTTTCGAGCCCCGGTCTTCCAGTTGCCCAACTTACCATCTTTGGTTGGGTCCTTTCTGGACAATCTCCTATCTAGGAGATTTATATCATCCAGCTCTGCTGGTCAGGTCCAATGGACCTCTTAAAAAACTCCAGCTCTGCTGGTCAGGTCCACCGGACCTCCTAAAAAACTCCAGTTCTACTGGTCAGGTCTACTGGACCTCTTACTAAACATCCAGCTTGCTGGTCAGGTCCCTTTGACCTCCTTAAAAACATACGGCTATGCCGGTCAGGTCCCTTGGACCTCCTCTTAACATTATTTTTAAGTGTTTTTCGAAAAAAAAATTTAATATATAGATACACAATATAATATAAATGAATAAATGAATTATTTAAAAGCCCATTTGAACTTTACGTTTCTTTTTATATTCTTTAATTTTAAGCCTATTTTTAAGATTTTGTTGCACCTTAGTGTTGCAAGGTGGCCGGCAATGTTTAAGCCAAAAACCTTAATTTTGGTTATTAATTCAACGGTACCCCTTTGGTACCTTCTGACCCCAAATGGGTTAATTAATATGTTAGCATCTGTGTTGTACTCCCTTCCTTTACAATTCTGATCGCAGTATTTACACAGATTATAACTAGTAGAACCGGTAACGGTACCTTTTTCATTGCCAGTCATCCTTTTTTTTATGCGAGTTTTTTACTAGTTAGTTTATTATCGTTTTGGCTACTTTCCCTCGCACTACGTGTATCTTCACTTTTTGTACAAAAGGTAAAATAAATTAATAAAAATAAAGTTGAGAACTTTTATCTCACACCCTTGGAAAATTTTTGTCTTTTATTTTCATGAACCTTGCTTTACGGCAAACACACATACTTTGAAGACATCTGTTTATACAGCCAAAAAAGACCCCGTAATATGAGCTGCATCCAGTAAAATGTCTTCAGTGTAAACAGTAGAATAAAGAAAAGTTTGAAGACAGTCCCCAAAGAAACAAAATGTCTTCATAGTAACTTGTGGAACGAAAAACCGTCCCCGCAACATGCGCATATATATATATATATGCACATATATATATATATATATATATATATATATATATATATATATATATATATATATATATATATATATATATATATATATATACATGCACAGCGCATGTTGCGGGGACGGGTTTTCGTTCCACAAGTTACTATGAAGACATTTTGGTACTTTGGGGACCGTCCTCAAACTACTGTTCTACTGTTTACACTGAAGACATTTTACTGGATACGGCGCATGTTATAGGGACTTTTTTGGCTGTATATACAGATGTCTTCAAAGTATGCGAAATGAATATATATATATATATATATATTTATGTGCACAGCACATGTTGCGGGGACGGGTTTTCGTTTCACAAGTTACTATGATGACATTTTGTTACTTTGGGGACTGTCCCTAAGCTATATATTTATATATATATATATATATATATATATATATATATATGCATTTCAAATACTTTGAAGACATCTGTATATACAGCCAAAAAAGTCCCGGTAATATGCGCTGTACCCAGTAAAATGTCTTTAGTGTATACAGTAGATTAATTAAAAGTTTCAGGACGGTCCCCAAAGTAACAAAATGTCTTCATAATAACTTGTGGAACGAAATCCCGTCCCCGCAACATGCGCTATGCATATATATATATATATATATATATATATATATATATATATATATATATATTCATTGCGCATACTTTGAAGACATCTGTATATACAGCCAAAAAAGTCCCTATAATATGCGCTGAATCCAGTAAAATGTCTTCAGTGTAAACAGTAGAATAACAAAAAGTTTAAGGACAGTCCCCAAAGTAACAAAATGTCTTCATAGTAACTTGTGGAACGAAAACCCGTCCCCGCAACATGCG
Source organism: Eustalomyia histrio (assembly GCA_949748255.1). Lineage (NCBI taxonomy): Eukaryota > Metazoa > Arthropoda > Insecta > Diptera > Anthomyiidae > Eustalomyia > Eustalomyia histrio. Next base: position 149,761,901 of record OX456523.1, read on the forward strand.
CTATGCACATATATATATATATGTATTAGGGCGGGTCGATTTGTAGGGAGTGAAAAAATTCACCGATTTCCCTATGATTTCCGTATTCTATGGGTTATTCCATGAAAATTTGCCGAAGGAACCATACCTCTATCGTTAAAATCGAGTCCCCTACTTTTTGTTGGTAGATTTTTTCCCAAATTGACGTTCGTATGAAATATTACCTACACGTTAACATCCATAACTCAAAAACTATCGATCGGGTTTAATCGCCAGTAGGCGCGTTGGAAAGGTGAGCTCATTTTGATAAATTTACAAAAAAAAATATTCAACATTGGTCCAACGGTTCAAAAGTTACGGGCATTTTTGTCCAAATTTTGGAGCCTTTTTCCATTTTTTTCATGATTTTGTCCAAGAATATTACTTTTATGGCCATTTTTTTTGGCTCAATCCATTATTTAATTCAATTTACAATTCAAAACGAAGAGTTTAAGCCCAAATTTATCGAATTCGGTTGATTAATTCATGCGATATTGCTAAAACAAAATAACACATAAAACCAACTTTTTGATTTTTTTCCCATTTTATTTTTTTTTTCTACAAAAATTCAAATTAAGTGATAATAAAGTATCTATCAACCTATTATCAAAAAAAAATATTCAATTTGAGTGTAGTAAAAGACAAAATGTGAAAAAAACATTATTTTTTCTGAAAGTCTTGTTTGCTTTCAAGTCTGGGTGTTTTCGTACGGCTCTCTAATGTCGTCGCCATAGCGCCTTCTACATTCTTTCCTGCAACTCGTTTAGCAGTGGCAGCCAGCAATTGGACATGTCTTTCCGTTCCTTGAATGTGTAAAGGAATTTGTGGATCATCGAACGGTGGCACTTCGTAATTTAAATATCCCTCCAAATGTTCATACGAATAACTTTGCGTAAACGGTGGTTCGAATAAAATGGTATCGTCATTTAAATCAATCATATTTGTATATTCCGTACAATTAAAGTTTATAAGAGATTTTTTATAAACTCTAAGTTCTGTTGGGTCGAAAATATCTCTTCGGTAATGTAAAATCTTCTTTATAGCAATGTTTCGTTTTTCCATTCTATCATCAAACAACATAGATAGCAAGATATTTTCTGAGTGTGCAAAATATGGATTATCTTGAATTACTGTATTTACAACTCCAAGTAAATTCCAGTGGTGGTTGATTTGTCTAAAGTGTCAAACAAATGTCTAAACGGAAGCTCGTTAAAGTGCAGAAGACACACAAACCAGTGCAGTGGTCTCTTTAACTGTTTTTCGAATAGTCGCAAAATTCCACCGTGTACGCCAGTATTTGTTGGTTCACCATCAGCGCATATGGCAATTAATGAATCGAGAGACAATTGTTTTTCTTGGAAGAATTCGATCAATTTGTTGACTTTGCTTGCCGCAGTTTCACTTTCTAGTTTTGTGTAGCCTATCAATTGAGAATTTGGTTCCCTCAAAACAACTAGATGAGGTTCTTTAACCATCCTTGGATGCAACTTCTCATCAATTTTTTCTACAGTTAGAGCATCATTTTTCCTGCCGTCGAATGAAAATGATATCAAATTCGAGCCATCATACCGCTTACGAAGTGCGTCTTGTCTCCATTTTTCTCTTTCTCTACGAAGTTTACTTTTATCCATGATGACATGATTGCCATGAGCATCTTTTACGCCCAGGTCTTCCATCAGAGCTGTTGCCAATGCTGATCCCATTCTATCATGCACACCAAATCTGTCACACATCATTGCATAGTTTTTAGTATTGTATCTGGGAGGGTATGTTTGTGGTGGTAGAACTAATTCTGAACCTCACATCAACTTCCATTTCGTCATAATGTGGTTCGTATGTAGGATCGTTGCTCACTGGGATTGTTGGTATAGTCGTTGGTATCGTCTCTTCACTTCCACTATCGTGTTCCGGTATCGTTTGTATTCTGTCATTATATTGATCGCGCATGAAATCTTTTAAGTTTTCTGGGATAGATCCACATGAGCAGTCGTTTTCTTTCAAGTTGCATTTACATTTTCCAATGTTGAATAATTGGTTTGTTGATTCTACGAATTTTTTGAATTCTGTTGCGCGTTTTACTCGTTGTTTATCTGCATTACTATATGCGTCAAGCAAATTATTCAATTTTCTAATGATGCTACCTTTGAGTATAAGTTCAATATTAAGTTGATTCCAAATTTCTAACAATCTGTCTGCTACTTGGGGAGTAAATCTTTTATACGAAAACATTTTGCTTTGGGATTTTGAACGTTCGGCCAAGAAAAAATAGTACTTCAATATATCTCGTTTAGTTGACAGATTAATATCAGGTAATTCACAGCCCACGCCAAAAGAAAAAACATCATGAGAGACCAAATGTTGCAAACTACTGCGTTGGGTATCTGTTGGATTTTGCGATGAACCAGGCTCTGAATCCATTTTTTAAACCGTCACTAAAAGAATTATATATGTTTTTCATAGAATAATAATATAACTATTAACTATAATAGTTAGCAATGTTTTTACACTTACCTTTAAATCTTTTCTAAATTTCAAAATAGTTTGATTATTTGTTAGTTATTTCAAGTAACACTTCACTGAAATGACGCTCAAACAAAACTAGCATACACTGGAATCCCCACCCCGCCAACTACAGCTGATTGTTTCGTCCAATTAGAATTGCTGTGTATTTGTTGTTGTCAAAATGACGTCAGCGAAGAATTATTCTTTATAAATCGTATGCAAACCCAAAAAAGAGAGCAAAAATAAAAAGGGAAAAAAAATCAAAAAGTTGGTTTTATGTGTTATTTTGTTTTAGCAATATCGCATGAATTAATCAACCGAATTCGATAAATTTGGGCTTAAACTCTTCGTTTTGAATTGTAAATTGAATTAAATAATGGATTGAGCCAAAAAAATGGCCATGAAAGTAATATTCTTGGACAAAATCATGAAAAAAATGGAAAAAGGCTCCAAAATTTGGACAAAAATGCCCGTAACTTTTGAACCGTTGGACCAATGTTGGAGATTTTTATTTGTAAATTTATCAAAATGAGCTCACCTTTCCAACGCGCCTACTGGCGATTAAACCCGATGGATAGTTTTTGAGTTATGGATGTGAACGTGTAGGTAATATTTCATACGAACGTCAATTTGGGAAAAAATCTACCAACAAAAAGTAGGGGACTCGATTTTAACGATAGAGGTATGGTTCCTTCGGCAAATTTTCATGGAATAACCCATAGAATACGGAAATCATAGGGAAATTGTCGAAAAATAAATCGACCCGCCCTAATATGTATATATATATATATGCATTTCACATACTTTGAAGACATCTGTATATACAGCCAAAAAAGTCCCTATAAAATGCGCTGTATCCAGTAAAATGTCTTCAGTGTAAACAGTAGGATAACGAAAAGTTTAAGGACAGTCCCCAAAGTAACAAAATGTCTTCATAGTAACTTGTGGAACGAAAAACCGTCCCCGCAACATGTGCTGAGCACATATATATATATATATATATATATATATATATATATATATATATGAGCACATATATATATATATATATATATATATATATATATATATATATATATATGTGCACAGCGCATGTTGTGGGGACGGGATTTCGTTCCACAAGTCACTATGAAGACATTTTGTTACTTTGGGGACTGTCCTTAAACTTTTCGTTGTTCTACTGTTTACACTGAAGACATTTTACTGGATACAGGGCATATTATAGGGACTTTTTTGGCTGTATATACAGATGTCTTCAAAGTATGCATAATGAATATATATATATATATATATATATATATATATATATATATATATATATGCATTGCCCATACTTTGAAGACATCTGTATATACAGCCAAAAAAGTCCCTATAAAATGCGCTGTGTCGAGTAAAATGTCTTCAGAGTAAACACTAGAGTAACGAAAAGTTTAAGGACAGTCCCCAAAGAAACAAAATGTCTTCATAGTAACTTGTGGAACGAAAACCCGTCCCCGCAATATGTGCTGTGCACATATATATATATATATATATACATATATATATATATATATATATATATATATATGTATATATGTGCACAGCACATATTGCGGGGACGATTTTTCGTTCCACAAGTTACTATGAAGACATTTTGATACTTTGGGGACTGTCCTTAAACTTTTCGTTATTCTACTGTTTACACTGAAGACATTTTTCTGGATATATATATATATATGTAATATATATATATATATATATATATATATATATATATATATATATATATGCACAGCGCATGTTGCGGGGACGGTTTTTCGTTCCACAAGTTACTATGAATACAAAAACATAATCTGTAGGTGATTCTGAGAAATTTTTCTCAAGAGACCATAGCTCTAAGTCGGATTTGGAGCCCCCCAAAATTTAAAAATAGAAATTTTTCCATATATACATAGAAAAATTTAATTAAATTCGTCATAAAATCTGATAGAATTATAGTAGATTTCTCAATCTGGGGTTGTGATTTTTTTATTGGATTGTAAAACAGACAGGTTCCGACTAAGTATGGCTCTGATGACAGGTCATTACTCTTTGTGCTTCGTGAAATTTTAAGTTGTTGAGAACAATGCCGAATTGCTGTTTTCGGGTTTTTGGCGACACAGCAATGTTTTCAAGAGACCGACCGGTACGTTGAGGCACAGAAGACTTACTGTCCACACCCCACGTAGTTTCTTCAAAATTTTTACTACTCTTCGAATGGTTGACACATTAGGTGCACTTTAGTTTGGCAGGTTTCAATGTGTGTTTTTGAGAGGTGTGGAACTTTTATTTAGAATAACACACAAACTTACGAAATTAAAATAAAAAAACGTTTTATTCCAATTGAATGTATTTAATGGCAATTAATTATTTAAATACCTTATGCATGGTTTTCACTATGTCATTTTTAATGTCAATTTGTCCAAATTGTTGGCAATTGTATGAAAACGGGTTGTCATATGGTGTCATCTGAGTTTGCAGTCAGTTATGCACACTAACTGCCGTCGAAAATGACAGACAAGTGAAAACGTCAAATTTCAGTTTGTCAGCAGATATGGCAGCATTTTTTATCTAAAATAAAATTGACAACAAGTTGTCAATTTTTTTTTGTTTGGCGATCGCAAAGCTGCTATTTTTTTTTTTTTTTTGCTGGAAAAATAAATTTCAATGTTTCCTTTTACTTTTCCAAGCCCTTAGTGTTTTAATAACTCAAAGCGCCGCACAAGTTGACAATTTTTTTTGTTTGGCGATCGCAAAGCTGCTATTTTTTATTTTTTTTTTTTGCTGGAAAAATAAATGTCAATGCTTCCTTTTACTTTTCCAAGCCCTTAGTGTTTTAATAACTCAAAGCGCCGCACTAGCTACATCCATTTGTTTCTTTTTTTATTATTTTTAAATTTTTTCCACTTTTTATTTAACTCAAATTAATATTTTCTAATCAGCTATTCGCTCACCAAAAGTTTACGCATCACATTTGACCTTTGTAATGAAAACGGCGTGTCAATCAACTCACACTAAAATTTGACATAAGCCTTTGACACGCTCTGACTTATCGATTTATTGTCAGTTTTTAAGATGTGATGAAAACGCATTTGACACAAAATGACGAGAATTCATTTGAGTCAGTTTTTGTTGTCAGTTAATATAACATAATAAAACCAGGCATAAGTCTCATTATCTTATTTAAATACCTAAGTCTCATTATCTTACATAGACCAATTTATATGCAAAAATAGTGAAATTGTTTACGTCTTTTTGACTGCAAATGGCGTAATTGTGCCTACTGAGTTTGCAATAAGAAACTGTCACATGGAAGTAATATTTTATGGGGTATTTTTTTATGTTCAGTATTATCTCAGAAACCATAAGCAAATGGTAACATTAATGTGATGGAAAAAATAAATTTGTGGCTGTCATAATTATCCAAATAAAAAATTTAAAATTGGACCTGCAGGTTATGCCATGTACGCGCTAGCCGCGGCGGCCATAGGCCCAAAACAATACTTAAACACCAATGCCATAAAATTATCTAATTAATGAAGCTAATTGGATGGATATTCAAAGCGATTTCTCTGATTTATTTAAATTTAAAGTTCTCCGCCTCTATAAAAAAAACACCCTTTAATTTATTTAAGTGCATATTTTTATGTTTTGAACGCATAATTTTCTGTTTTAGCTGATTTTGTATGCGCATAATTTTGTTTTACGTTCATGAAATTTCTTACCATAACTATAACTATCTTGGGCAAAGCCGTTGTTCGTTTTATTTATTAGAATTGTTTGTAAACAAATGCTAAAAAGCATCAATTGCAATTAGTTTTCTTATGCAGTGCTATCTCATTACCATTAGTTACGTTTTTTTCCAATGCAAAATATTTCAATATCATTACATGGCAATGACATTTTTTATTTGCATTAGATCTAACAGTAATCAAATTTCAATGATAATGAAAAATTCCCTAGTATGAATAATAGTGAATTTCCAATTTTAGCAGTTTTTTATTCTAAAAATGAAGTGTAGATGATGTGAGAATTTTAAATGTATTAAAAAACTACTTCTTTAAAATTAAAAAAAAGAGAAAAATGAATTATACTTATTACTATCGCCATTAAACAAATTTAATTTAGTTTTGGCAGTGCATTAAGAATATGAAATCAAAATTAAATGCAGATTTGCGTGTTTCTTGAAAATTTTATACAAAAAATGTTCGACTTTGATTAAAAAATTCTATTATATTTTCTTCTGCACAAAATTCTTTTCAGAATGATTATATGTAATCGGAATGTCTTCTTATGTGAGCCACGATTTTTGTCAACAATTTAATTTAAATATGCTAAATAACACTACAGGACAAAATGTTACAATGGTGTAAAGCGGATTCCCGATTTAACGAATAATTGATTGTCAACCCTGTTCGTTAAATCGAAAAATTCGTTACATCCAGTACTAATCAAAAAAATATTTATTAAAAGGGCAATTTATATCATATTTTATTATAGATTTGGCTAAACCATTGATAATCCAGAAACACTCTCTCCATTCGTATATGCATCTAAAATTTAAGTATTAAACGTTTCCTTTAATCAATTGTTTCAATGTTCACAAGTTTACAAGTTCACAACACCATAACATGAAGCTTAATGACAAAATTAAGACATCGGCTGAAAAGTCCGTGGGATAATCAATAAAACAACACTTTTTTGTTTGGCAAAATTCGACTTTATTCAACGCCTTTCTAATATTTCGATACCTTTCTTATAGAATGATTTATCTTTGGCCTCAAAATAGACCTCTTTCTCGGCAACCACCTCTTCATTCGAACTAAATCCAGCGATCAGAGCGTTCGACGACATCGGTCTTTGTACGACTACGTTTAAAGTCAGAAAACCACTTTTCTACCATTTGTCTCAATAGAGCAAAGTCCGAATAACACTTATCAAGCCAAGATTTGGCTTGAGCGATGTTTTTTTCCCATTAAAAAGCAATGAGAAATCAAGACACGAAATCGCTTTGCCTCCAATTGTTTTCAAAATCGCAAAAGTAGCGCCACTAAAACAGCTGTACCTTGTTTACTAATAAACGAATTGTCATTAGATTTTGACAGGTATCATCTGAAGGTTGGTAGTTCCAAAAAAACATATAGATTTTGCTTTAGTGGCATCACCTATGTGTCATCCTAGGGATTTTTCAGCCGATGTGTATGTACCTGGTAAACAAAATATTAGAATGCAAAAATGCAAAAGAAAATCTTAGAAAGTTTTGAAAAAATTTAAAGTTTTACTTAACGATGTGTTCATCATAATTAAAAAAAAAACTTCAAAGCTAGACAATACATAATTCAATGTAAACCAAATCAAATATATGTAGATATGCATGTGTGGAGAGGTGTGTGTCAATACTACAACTGTTTGCCTGACTACTTCATTTAATTCGTAGAAATTCAGAAATCCAGATTTTACATATGAATGTGTTTAAATAAGATTTACCTATTTTTTATACATATTTTTGATTTATTCGTTAAATCGATTACTAAATTTGATTTTAATTCGTTATACACAGTAACTAATGTAAAAATTTTGCCTGTTCGTTAAATCGCGAATTCGTTAAATCGAGAGTTCGTTAAATCGGGAATCCACTGTACTTTATTTTTGATCTAAGGTACATATTTTCCGTAAAATGCCTTTAAAGCTTGGCGATTTTCTGTTTAGTTCTTTACATACCAAATTTTTAAAATGAAAAAAATATAAACTCTTTTTATTAAAATGCAAGCTCAAGGCCTGTGGCCATATTTACGACACGATTTTCCTGCAGAAAACCTGATATTAAAACTACTGTTCCTTGGTTTTTTTGTAGGTTTTTACAGTTTTCTACGATTTTAACGAATTCAATCGCTGAAAACACAATCAAGCTTAATAAAGGTTATGCCTTAGTAAAGAAACAATTAGAAGGAAAATATTTTAATAAAAACAATGTTTTTACATATAGCATCTTATACGTTGAAATCGCGATTTTACGAAAATTTTATATTGCAGCATAGCTTTGCGAGTTGTTCCCAGAGTCCAGCTACTAGAATAATATCCGGGTACCTATAAAATCTGTTCTTGCAAAAATTCAAACAAAAAAGTTTCCACTTGCAAAATATATTGTAATAAATACATTCATAGAGTGTTACTCTAATAAAAAAATTAAAACAGTAATAATAGTAAAAACTAAACAAATTGTGTAGTATATTTTTTGGATTTAACAATAAAAAAAACCTATCATAAAAATAACTTAGTCATTTAAATAATTATTTAGATAGGCACGCGATATAACAACGCGTACAAAGCATGTGATTATTTCAAAACTTGATTATTATTTATTCCGTGGTTGCCAAGCAAAGATGAAAAAAAAAATTTTGGAATTTTTTATTGTACTTTTATAAAAAATTGTTTTAATTTAAGAAGCAAGATCGACATGTAAAAAGTGATTTGCTGATTTGGACATATGAGACAAATTTTTTGTGCAATATTTGGCAGTTTTTTTATAAAAAAACAGTTTTGCATAAACATATATTTTATGGTTACTCTATATACCATTTGTTACTCGTATCTAAACTCAGAATTACCGAACTCCAGAAATCAAAAATGTTGATACCTAAATTTCCTATGTGGTAGACCCAAGTTTGTCATGTATTTGTCATATTTTGAAATATAATAGAAAAATGCTCTTATATTCATTGCAATTTATACAATTTAAGAAAAATAAATTTCTACTTCATGGTAAGGTTGAGGACCAATGATACAATAATTTGCTTGATAATTGAAAGCCGGAATTAAAAAAAGTTCTTATGTAATGACACATATCGCTTTTATAACACTGGCCTTGCTTCCATACTGATACAAAAATAAATTAAGAAATAGTTTTTAATCATTTGTGGAAACTATGGTAAAAACAATAATTAAGTCTTAAAATTATCACATGTTTTATACTGCGTTGTTATTTCGCTTGCCTTTTTAACGAAAAATTTAAAATTTTTTAGTGTACTTTTACTAATAACATATATTGTTAAATCCCAAAAATATACTACACAATTTACAAGTTTCTGTTTATATTATTATTTTAATTTTTTATTAGAGTGTTAGTGTTTCTAAATATGTATCCTTCTCAATTTGTACTTTGTTATTTTAAAAATTACTTTTGCCTTGATTTATATGAATTATTTTTGAAAATTAGTATTTCAGTTTTAATTTTTTGTTAAAAAAAATTTTTTTGTTTCAATAAACTTCAACTTTTTATAACGTTTTTAAAAAAACTGATTTTCACTACAAATGGCGATCCTGCCAGGTTTTGGTCAAGATATTTTTGCATTAAAAAAAATAAACAATATTCTTGTGTATATCTGGGATAAATTTTATTTTGTTTGATAGCATTAAAGCACAACTTTAATCTGCATATGCGCCGTAGGATATTTTATATTATAGTGAAGATTTTTTACGCTTTTATCCACATATTACATCCAATATCATTTGCTACGATTCAATATCAACAGGCTGCTGTGAGCATATACATACACACATATATACAGTTGTGTTCATAAAAATAGGAGTGCCCTTAATTAAAAAACCAATTTTAATTTTTTATAAAACATAAACAATTTTATTCAGTATTTTTTATTAAATTAAATAATTGATTTATTCTTTTATTTCTACACCTATTTATATTTTATTTTAAGCTATGAAATATACACAAAGAAAAAAATTATAAAATAACTTCAAAATTCCCTGTTCAATAAATAGGAGTATTGTCATATACGCAAGTTGTTTGTAATTAATAGTTTAATACTTTTATTATTTAGTTGCATAGCCTTTATTTTTGATAACTGCAGCACATCTACGGGGCATGGAATCGATTAGATCCCGACATCTCTTTAATGGGATTTGCTCCCATGCATCACGCACTGCGTTCCATAATTCTACTGCATTTGAAGGTTTTACCTATGCTACGGATTTCTTAATATCTCCCCATATATGTTCGATAGGGTTCAGGTCGGGGGATTGGGCAGGCCACGGCATGACCTCATAGAATAACAAAAAGTTTAAGGACAGTCCCCAAAGTAACAAAATGTCTTCATAGTAACTTATGGAACGAAAACCCGTCCCCCGGACGGTTTTTCGTTCCACAAGTTACTATGAAGACATTTTGTTACTTTGGGGACTGTCCTTAAACTTTTTGTTATTCTATGAGGTCATGCCGTGGCCTGCCCAATCCCCCGACCTGAACCCTATCGAACATATATGGGGAGATATTAAGAAATCCGTAGCATAGGTAAAACCTTCAAATGCAGTAGAATTATGGAACGCAGTGCGTGATGCATGGGAGCAAATCCCATTAAAGAGATGTCGGGATCTAATCGATTCCATGCCCCGTAGATGTGCTGCAGTTATCAAAAATAAAGGCTATGCAACTAAATAATAAAAGTATTAAACTATTAATTACAAACAACTTGCGTATATGACAATACTCCTATTTATTGAACAGGGAATTTTGAAGTTATTTTATAATTTTTTTCTTTGTGTATATTTCATAGCTTAAAATAAAATATAAATAGGTGTAGAAATAAAAGAATAAATCAATTATTTAATTTAATAAAAAATACTGAATAAAATTGTTTATGTTTTATAAAAAATTAAAATTGGTTTTTTAATTAAGGGCACTCCTATTTTTATGAACACAACTGTATATATGTGTGTATGTATATGCTCACAGCAGCCTGTTGATATTGAATCGTAGCAAATGATATTGGATGTAATATGTGGATAAAAGCGTAAAAAATCTTCACTATAATATAAAATATCCTACGGCGCATATGCAGATTAAAGTTGTGCTTTAATGCTATCAAACAAAATAAAATTTATCCCAGATATACACAAGAATATTGTTTATTTTTTTTAATGCAAAAATATCTTGACCAAAACCTGGCAGGATCGCCATTTGTAGTGAAAATCAGTTTTTTTAAAAACGTTATAAAAAGTTGAAGTTTATTGAAACAAAAAAATTTTTTTTAACAAAAAATTAAAACTGAAATACTAATTTTCAAAAATAATTCATATAAATCAAGGCAAAAGTAATTTTTAAAATAACAAAGTACAAATTGAGAAGGATACATATTTAGAAACACTAACACTCTAATAAAAAATTAAAATAATAATATAAACAGAAACTTGTAAATTGTGTAGTATATTTTTGGGATTTAACAATATATGTTATTAGTAAAAGTACACTAAAAAATTTTAAATTTTTCGTTAAAAAGGCAAGCGAAATAACAACGCAGTATAAAACATGTGATAATTTTAAGACTTAATTATTGTTTTTACCATAGTTTCCACAAATGATTAAAAACTATTTCTTAATTTATTTTTGTATCAGTATGGAAGCAAGGCCAGTGTTATAAAAGCGATATGTGTCATTACATAAGAACTTTTTTTAATTCCGGCTTTCAATTATCAAGCAAATTATTGTATCATTGGTCCTCAACCTTACCATGAAGTAGAAATTTATTTTTCTTAAATTGTATAAATTGCAATGAATATAAGAGCATTTTTCTATTATATTTCAAAATATGACAAATACATGACAAACTTGGGTCTACCACATAGGAAATTTAGGTATCAACATTTTTGATTTCTGGAGTTCGGTAATTCTGAGTTTAGATACGAGTAACAAATGGTATATAGAGTAACCATAAAATATATGTTTATGCAAAACTGTTTTTTTATAAAAAAACTGCCAAATATTGCACAAAAAATTTGTCTCATATGTCCAAATCAGCAAATCACTTTTTACATGTCGATCTTGCTTCTTAAATTAAAACAATTTTTTATAAAAGTACAATAAAAAATTCCAAAATTTTTTTTTTCATCTTTGCTTGGCAACCACGGAATAAATAATAATCAAGTTTTGAAATAATCACATGCTTTGTACGCGTTGTTATATCGCGTGCCTATCTAAATAATTATTTAAATGACTAAGTTATTTTTATGATAGGTTTTTTTTATTGTTAAATCCAAAAAATATACTACACAATTTGTTTAGTTTTTACTATTATTACTGTTTTAATTTTTTTATTAGAGTAACACTCTATGAATGTATTTATTACAATATATTTTGCAAGTGGAAACTTTTTTGTTTGAATTTTTGCAAGAACAGATTTTATAGGTACCCGGATATTATTCTAGTAGCTGGACTCTGGGAACAACTCGCAAAGCTATGCTGCAATATAAAATTTTCGTAAAATCGCGATTTCAACGTATAAGATGCTATATGTAAAAACATTGTTTTTATTAAAATATTTTCCTTCTAATTGTTTTCTTTACTAAGGCATAACCTTTATTAAGCTTGATTGTGTTTTCAGCGATTGAATTCGTTAAAATCGTAGAAAACTGTAAAAACCTACAAAAAAACCAAGGAACAGTAGTTTTAATATCAGGTTTTCTGCAGGAAAATCGTGTCGTAAATATGGCCACAGGCCTTGAGCTTGCATTTTAATAAAAGAGTTTATATTTTTTTCATTTTAAAAATTTGGTATGTAAAGAACTAAACAGAAAATCGCCAAGCTTTAAAGGCATTTTACGGAAAATATGTACCTTAGATCAAAAATAAAGTACAGTGGATTCCGATTTA